>JAQZBX010110151.1:0-10398 GCA_029593785.1 Cabassous unicinctus
TGTATTTCCATCTTTCTCTCCCATTTCTCAGCAAGCTCTGGTCTTTCCCCCATTTCCCAAATAAATTCTTTTTACTGGCAAAAAAAAAAAAAAAGTGAAGAATAAGTATATTTCTGGGTATCCCCGAATCTATCTTATGGGATCCTCAAATTGCTGACATTCAAATAGATCCAGATCCAAATCATTAAAATCCTGTACCTAAAGTGACTGGGGAGCTGGAACCATGAAAAAAAAAATTATGAAAATGAGGATTTCATTTTAAATGTCTTCTTCTTGGGCAGCAAGAAAGAGAGTCACTAATCAAGATTTAATTAGATCAACAGGGCTCTGTTTATCCCAGCTTTGCAATGGGAAAATTTGTTTTTTATTAGTGGAAACTCAATTTTCATTTAAAATGGACACATGCAGACCTAAATGGTGGGTGGATCACAGACTAGAGAGAAAGACTTCAGGGCCTCTCTGATAAGGCATAGGAAATAGGGGTAGTGCTATATAACAGTAACATCGATCTTTTTCTATATGCAGTCAAATATGGTTTTTCACACCTTCCAGTTACTTTCTTCCCTGATGCTAACAGTATTTCTCAAATTCCTACTTGGGCTGTTAATGGCATGCTAGAGAAGCATAAACTATTGGGACTTTTAAAATTGAGGCTTCATTCCTATTGACTTCTTGGTGATACATCTTTCAATGTACTTTAACATCTAGAATGGACAACAAATAGCAACTATTCTTCACTAAGCACCTAAAATCTGATAGGCACAGCGCTAGGCCCTAAAATGGGTTGTTTTTTTCAACTTTAACACAACTCTTGTATTCTAATATGCAGAAAAGTGCCCAAAACAGTGATGATCACAAAGTAAACACCTGCTTAATCACCTCCCACATCACTGGGATGGATTGTATGGTGTGTGAATATATCTCAATAACACTGCTTAAAAAAACAACCAAAACCCCTTCTTTCTCCTCAAAGATACTCACTATCCTGACTTGTAATATCTCAGATTAGTTTTTCCTGTTTGTAGAATTTATATAAATGGAATCATAGCCTATAATATTTGTTATTTTTAAAAAATCATTTCAGCAACTTTGCAAGGAGGGCATTGTTAGCCCTTTTTCTATAAGATGAAAATGAAGGACAGAATGGTTAAGGGACCTGCCCAAGGACACACAGCTTCTAATAAGTGGCTAAACTGGGGTTCTATTCAGGCCTAAATCCCAAACTGTGTTTCCTCTGCACCATTGCCAATGTCAGAACTGATACCTTTTAGAAGCTCTTTACAAAGGATCCCTTTCCTTTCTATCTCTGCCACTTCTCACAGATTTTCATGTAAAGACTAGATTAACCTCGTGCTTAGCTGTGACCTTCTCCTTCAACTTGAGGGAGTGTAGTGAGGGGAACTTGGGTGAGGGTTGAGTTTCTCTACCTTATTGTGATTTCTTTTTTTTTTTAACAGCTTTATTGAGAAATACTTTACATGCCATAAAGTCACCCATTTTAAATGTACAATTCACTGAGTTTTAGTATATTTAAAATGTTGTACACCATCACCACATCTGCTTTTGGAACATTTCCATCACTCTGAAAAGAAACCTCATGACCATTTACAGTCACTCCCAATCCCACCAGCTTCAGGCAACTACTAATCCACTTTCTGTATCTGTATATTTGCTTATTTATTTTTTCATTTTTATTTGTGGTAACAAATATATAGTATATCTTGATATCCTTCTGGTCCTTGTACAGTTAGATAACTGTCTGGCCATAAAAGGGCCTTTTATCCTTCATGGTTTGAATCTCTTTAAAGTTCATGATTATAACGTATAAGACTGGGAACATTTTTGTATTTGCCTCTAAGTTTTTGGTCATATAGAGTGGATCCTGGAGCTTTTAAAATATGCTCAGAAATAGGGACAGTCATGAGAGCCAGATGGTACTTTAATGATTGATTCTGAATCATTATAAATAATGATCTAAAGATTGGAATATGTTGTTTAAATACATGCTTCTATAATGTCAACATTCTGGAAGTTCTCATTGATTTTCCAATTAAAATATACCATCCAACCCCACTCACAAATTTTTACAACTGCCTGCACCTATATTCAGTGTAGATTTCAATAAGAAGATACATAAGCTCACCAGTTTGGTAGTATGTTTCATTTCTTTATATTAAATAATAATGTTATATTTATAGTGAAGTGAGAAGAGCAACTTTTCTTTGACAGGTGTATGATACCAAGGGAAAGCGGGTTCTTTTTTCTTAATGTGTCTTTAAAGCCAATTCCTGAGACACTGGGGTTTCAAGGAGAGGAAGAGTTTTATTGGTTGTGCAAGCAATGGAGTGCAGTGGCCTTCTGGCCCAAAACTGCCTCCGTGATCTGTAGAAATTTTAATATTTTATAACATCAGGGTGCTAACGAATAATTGGGGTGGAGCTGGATACAGGTTCCTTCATTAATAAATCTTAAGGGGTTGAACAAAGTTGGGGTGGACCCCAAACCAGGGAGTTACAAAGTTACAATAATTTTCAGAGATTAAGGTTCTGAGACAGGAAAGTACAGAGTAGAGTTCAGTCACAAACTTTTTCATATGGATATTAAACAGAAGAGAGTAGAGTGCTTATCATGCCGATAATAAGCATACACAAGGGTGAGCACAATCTAGAATTATCATCACAATAGTAAGCATACACAAGGGCTTCAGTAAGTTCAGGTATTAACCTTTTGCTATTTTATAATATAAAGGCATCTATATAATGATTTAGCAATCATAATTATTTGTTAATTCTTAACTCTCGATTATATGTGGAAGAAGCCAAAAGAAGGAAGAAACAGGTTAAACAAAACTGGCCCTTAAGAGAAGGAAAATGAAGTAGCCTTGGAGAGGAAAGTATACATAATTTTCTTTTTAGAGTTTCTACAGCATTGCAAATATACAGACCCACCTGATGGTATCTCCCAAGGTCCAAGGCTGACTCATTGCATTTGCCAGGGCATACCCCTTTCTCTAATTCCAGCGAGGCTTCTCATCTCTCCCACACACCTTGTTGTACATGGAAATTAAAGACAGCTCTATTCAGAGGCAGAGCAGGGAGCTTTTTATATGTTGGAAACTGTGAAACACTGAAGCTTTCCTACTCAAAAATACCTCCCCTACCAGCCTGAAATTCCAGCATTTTTTTCTCTAGGGATCCTCACTAAAATTTAAGTGTGATACCTGGAGAGGATTTCACACTAACTCAGAATATTTTCTGGAACAAAATGAATATAAAGAAACACATATAACATTAGCACTAATTATCAAAGGCCTTAGATTTTAAAAAGCCATTTGTACTATGCAGATGGAGTATGGAGAAATTTGTTAGGGCTTTGGATAAACTCAGTCCAGGGTTTCTTATTGCAGACCAAGCTTTGTCATAAATTTTAAATGGTAAAGAACCTCAATAAGTAGCTAAAAGTTTGTTGAAGAAGTGCTGGGATTTTTGAGATTACATATGTAATAGAGGGAACATGTTAGTTTGAGTTAATACAAAATTATTCTTAGGGGAGAGAACTATCTTTGATAACCAAAATATCTTTTGTGGCTAGAAAGTATAGGATGCTCAGGGCTGAGTTAAGCTGGGGCCAGAGAGACAGATAAACTAATTTACATAATAAATGGTCAGGAATGTGTTGGTTGAGGTGTTGGGAAGGACTGGACACAATAAAGCAAACTTAGAGAAAAGGGGAAGTGGTTGGAGAGGGACCCAGTATCTGGTGGGAGACTGGGATGAAGTAGAATATAGCTAAATGCTGTCTAGGATTTCATTTTCAATGAGCTACAATGATGTCTGTATATTTAGTACTATGTCAGAGAATTCTTACTCAAACTGTCATAGTAGTTGGTGTAAGACTGCTAATACTGTGGAATTATCATTAAAATATGGCTTATTAATTTTAGCAGTTGTGATTAGGTTTAGCTTCATGAAACCCAAACCCCTACATAGAAATGGTATAAACACACAAGAGATTAGTTTTTTCCTTTGTAAAAGTCCTGAAGTAGACTGTCCAGGACTCCTATGGTGCCTTCACAGTTATCAGGGGTCAGTTTCCTTCTTTCTTTCTGATCTGCAGTCATTAGTGCATTCATGCTCAAGGTTACCTCATGGTCCAAAATGGCTGTAGAAGCTCTGGTCATCACCTCTGAATTCCAAGTAAGGGAAGGAGAAAGGGCAAAAACAGTTACTCCCAAATGTCTGTCCCTTTTCATTAGTTTTCCCATGGGTCCAATGACTTTTATTTGCATTTATTTAGCCAAAATGCCTCAACGTATTTCTGGATGGGAGCCAGACAATGATAAAATTTCACAAAAGAAGATAAGAAATCATGAATAATGATCATCCGTTTCCTGGGTTTGTTTTTGTTTGGTTGGGTTTTTGTTTGTTTTTTGTTTGTTTGTTTGACGTACTGGGGGCTGGGGATTGAACCTAGTACCTCCAACCACTGAGCCACATCGGCTTCCCTGAATTGGTTTTATCATTTGTTTTGCTTGTTGTTGTTTTTTGTTTTTTTTTTCAGGAGGCACTGGGGACCGAACCCTGGAACCTCCCATGTAGGAGGTGGGTGCTCAACTGCTTGAGCCACATCCTCTCCCTCCTGGATTTGTTCTGTACTAAACTTCTGTTCAGATTAAAGCTTCATTATAAAGGAACGACTAAGTGGTAAGAAGTAACTACTTAGAAACTTCTCTGCTTGTTAAGTACCTCATTATCCTTTAAGATGCAGACTGTGTCCCCTCCTCTACGATGTTATTTCCTAAGTCATCCAGTACTTTAAATTCTTTCTTTGGCTATATTCCCCAAATATTTCATTCTTAACCCTTTAATTGTGTTTGTTAAACTGTATTGTAATTATTTTTACATGTGTGTCTCCTTCAGCAGGTGAAAAGGTCCTTATCCTATTTTTTTTGTACTTCTAACATTATACTCAGCATATAATGGGCAATCAACAAATATCAGTTAGGAATGAATTAAGAAAGAGAGTAGAAAGACAGTTGTAAATAAAAACTCAGAAGCTCTGAGAAAAGTTACAGGATGACATATTTTAAGTATAACTAGTGTGACTAACCAATCTGGTTTCCTGGGACTGAGGAATTTCCAGAAACATGAGGCTCTCAGTGCTAAAAAACTGAGAAGTTCTGAGGCAAACTCTTGTTGCCAAGTCTAGACATTGAAACACTGAATCAAACAAGAAGAACCAGAAAATCAGAAGGAACGGCAAGACCATTTCTCTAAGCCTGGTTAACAGAGTCTTTGACAGCTACAGAAAGGAACCTGCAGACTTTGAGACTAGAAGTCATCAGGAAGGAGTCTGATTCCAGGAAAGATTCAGAGCTGTTTTTATTTAAATGTAGAGTTTCCCCTATTCAATTAAGGTTTCTAAAACAATCACTGATGTCAATTAAGATTAGTGAGACAACCCAAAAGATCTGAAAGCAAGGTCAAATATAATTGTATGCTGATATTCAGAGCAGCATTATTCACAGTTGCCAAAAGGTGGAAGAACTCAAGTGTCCATCAACAGATGAATGGATAAACAAAATGTTGTATATCCGTACAATGGAATATTAATCAGCCACAAAAAGAAATGAAGTACTGATACATGCTACAACATGGATGAACCTTGAAAACATTATGCTAAGTGAAATAAGACAGACACAAAAGGACCTATATTATATGATTCCACTTAAATGAAATATCTAGAATAAGCAAATTCATAGAGACAGAAAGTAGAGTACAGATTACCAGGAGGAGGGAACGGGGAGTTATTACTTAACAGGTATAGAGTTTCTGTTTGGGGTGATTGAAAAGTTTTGGTAATGGATGGTGGTGAAGGTAGCACCACATTGCAAACGCAATTAGTGCCACTGACTTGTACATTTAAAAATAGTTAAAATGGCAAATTTTATATTATATATCTATGTTACCACAATAAGAAAAATAAGGGGAGATTAGTGATCAAGTAAATCATGCAGGATACTAAAGTGATACAATGGACATTTGCATGTCTTTAGGTCTGGCTCTGAAGTCAAAATTGCATATCCCAGTTGAATTCATTAGGAAATAGGCTCTGCTACTAATAATAGAGGTCCAAAATATCAACAGCTTAGACAAGAGAGGAATTTCTCTCTCAAGTTTAAGACTGGGCTGCTGTGTGGCTCTGCTCAATAAGTCTTCAGAGGTCCAGGCTGCATCTCTCTGGCTGTCCCACCATCTCTAGAGATTGCTTTGTCCACATGACCCATTGGGCCACCTTGTTCTCATTATAGACTAAAGAGAAGCGAGGTGCAGAACAAAAGTTGCAAATATCACTCCTGCTTACAACCCCTTGGTCAGAACCCTGCAGCTTCACCTACGTGAGAGGGAGGGTGGAAAGTGGCTTTAATCTGGATGGCCTTGTGCCCAGCTTAAAATTGGGGGTCTGTTCTTTCGAAGATGGGGAGAATGGATACAGGAACATCTAGAATTCTCTGCCACACTAGTCATTATAGTAACCAGCAAATGTTTACGCCTCACAGTTTTAATAAAAGATTACAATTTTGTTTTTTAAGATGCATCAAATATAAACATCCATTCTCTAGAGAGCCTGCCTCATGGGCTTGAATACAGAAATGACCTTCTTACAAGTGGGAAGGAGAGGAAATGCACAGCGTGACAAGGCCAGGACTTTAAAATCCCAAACTTAGAAGGCAGCATAGCAACCATCACAGAAACACAAAGGGTGGAGTGAAGATGCTGATGAAGCATGAAGGAAAATACACTAAACTGGCATTAAAGTGGGGTAGTAAAGGACCGGAACATCTGGATTAATCCTTAATAATTCTAACTGTGTGATCTCGGACAAGTTACTTAGTCTTTCTGTTTTCTGTTTTCCCACCTAAAAATTATAATAATAATAATTACTCTGTGTCATAGGATTGTTGTGACTATTGAAAGAGTTAAAACAGTTCTTCAAACAGTACCCGGCACATAGTAAGCACTCAAAACGTGTCAGCTATGACATTTTTTTTTCCTTTCTTTTTCTTTCTTTTTTTTTTTTTTCTTATTAGAGAAGTTGTAGGTTTACGGAAAAATCATGCAGAAAATACAGAGTTCCCATCTATTCACCTCCATTCTTAACATTTTGCATTTAGTGTGGTACCTTTGTTACAAATGATGAGAGACTATTCTTATAATTGTACTATTTACTATCATATCTAGTGATGATTGAGGAAACAACAAAGAATAGTTTGACCAAAAGCTGTGCCTTGCCATAATGAAGGCCACCTGCCTTCCAGCCTGCAACAGGTGGATCCTTAAAGCCCCCTGTCCAAACACTTTTATTGAAACCATTTCCCAGTTTAGTTTCTGTTCCTTATGGAGTTTCACTTACAGGTACCAAATTTTGTATCAGTTAGGAATTGTGTTTGGCTGCTATGGACAGGGACTCAGACACTAGTAGCTTGATACATTGTTTTCTTTTTCTCAAGTAATGGGAAGTCTAGAGGGAGATGGTCCAGGGCTGGAATGGAAGATTTGCTGTGATATCAGGGACTCAGGATCTTTCTATTTTTCTGCTCAGTCCCCCTGAGCATGTTCTTGTGGCCTCAAGGGCACAAAGATGGCTGATCCACTTCTAGCATGGCCTCTGTATTCCTGGCAATGGAAAGAATGTGAAGGGAATAAGGCACCTATTAGCTGAGTACCTGTGACAGTTTGAAGCTGGATGGACCCCAGAAAATCATGTTCTTAAAGCTAAAGCATTCCTGTAGGAGTAGATCTATTATGGGTGGGACCTTTTGTTTAGGTTACTTCAGGTAAGGGTCTTTTGAATAGGTTCCTTCAGTTAAGGCTTGGCTCGGGGGTCTTAATCCTCTTACTGGAGTCCTTTATAAACAGGATGAATACAGAGAGAGAGAGAGAGAGAGAGAGAGAGAGAGAGAGAGAGAGAGAGAGAGAGAGAGAGAAAGAGAAAGCCACTGAAGCCTGAAGCTGAAAGCAAGGAAACCCAGAAGAGAAGCGGGAGACCAGCAGACGCCACCATATGCCTTGCCATGTGACAGAGGAGTCCAGGATCTCTGGCAGCTAGGCTTTGGGGAGAAAGCATTGCTTGATGATGCCTTGATTTGGACATTTTCATGACCTCAGAACTGTTAGCCGGTGAGTTAATAAATTCCCATTGTAAACACCAACTCATTTTTGATATATTGCATTTCAGCAGCAGAGCAAACTAAAACAGTACTCATCTGCCCCCTTTTAAAGGCCTTTCCCTGAAGAGCCACCCAGAAATTCTACTGCAACCTCATTGGACAGAACCTTTGTAACTGCAGGGAACCTGGGGGGACAGGTGTTTTTTTTTAAAAGCCAAGTCCATGTACACTGCTTCTTTGAACTAAATTGGAGATCTTTTCAGTAAAAAAAAAAAAAAAGGAGAGAAAGGATATTGAGTTGGCATCTAGTTGTGACTGTCAGAAACCAGTGGTCCATCTAGTACAGGACTTCATCTTGCCATATGGCATCTCTCTGATGAGAGCTCACGGCTGACCTCCAAGGTGCTGTCCTGCAAAGGACCAACCACGGTCCTGAAAACATTAGATCGTTACTGATTCATGGGTATCTTCCTAGACATCTCTTTCGGTAATAAAGATATTTTTAATTTATAAAGAATTCTTTCCCAGGTTATTTAACAAGTTGGTGGGATTTAAAGTATATATTAAAGTTGCTTCAGATCCATCACTGTCATGAATAATGTTAGGAAATATTTGCCAGAAGCTAAACATTTGAGCAGTATTAACCGTGGCATCAGAAAAACTACAATTACATTCAGGAAAGAACTGCTTGATGTGTGACATTAAAATGCAGTTCCCCAGGCAACTAAGAGGTAGATACATTTAATAACAGCAGAACTTCCATGAATTGCTAAGATCTTACAGAATTTGCAACACCTTTTATTTATTTTTCATTGACAGTTAAATTACCACTTGAGAGCATCTGCTAAATAGAAAACAAATCCTCTGCTCTGGATAAACTAGGCATCTTCCCAAACAACTGCCACACTAATTGATAGAAGAGAACAGGGAGAAGGATAAGAAGTGGAAATGCGTGGAGGAGATGCACAGCCTGCGCCACTGCACTCTGCTGTGTTGGAAATGATGATTTGCACAGATCTATGCCCATCAGTGTCTATATCATCTTTGTCCAGGTGACAGAGCACACCCCAACCCGTCCCCCCCACACCAGGGATCTTATCCCACATGAGTTTGACAACCTTTCTTGTTGCATGGTGCCATTTCATAATGCCTACTTGGGAACTCAGCACATTAGCATTGAGTCCTAAATGTTATTCAGCAAAATGCATCTCTGGGGTATAAATCTGTAGTGCTACAATTAGATGTTACACAGGTGCATTTTAAAAATACCAAACTCATAGTATTTACAATACAGTTTTACCTCACTTCATACAATCTAGTACTGAAAAACTTTAAACAAATCATATAGCCTTATTGACTTACATTATTATTAAACAGATGTTTTATTTTCATTTCTGATTAATTTTCAGTTAATGATAAATGATAACATTTTAAGTTTCTCTGGTCTGTTCTTAGACTCTCTTAAGTAAATGAACACTTGAATACTCATTTCGCCAAGGGATCCTTCTCTAATTAAAATGTTCCTTTTGTATAATGTATACATAGTCCCTTGCTTTTTTAATAGTGGCTGACCTTTATTGCTCAGCTTTATGTGTCCAATATTATTTCTAAGCTCTTTATATAGACTATCTCAAAACCTGACAACAAGCCCATGAGGAAGGCCCTATTATTATAATACTCATTTTACAGATGAGGAAACCAAAGCTTAAAGAAGCTAGGAAACTTGACTATGGCCACCCAGTTGATAAGCGAGATAGTCAAAGCATGAACCCAAAGAGTGTGAGTTCTGAGCTGGTTTCTTAATCACTACTTGACATGGCCCCTTTTAATTTTTTTATTTTTTTTATTACAATTGAAAAAAACTTTTAAACATACTTAGATTACATAAATGTTACACAAAAAATATAAGGATTCCCATATGCCCCACTCCCCACACCTCCCACACCCTCCCACATAAACAACATGCTTTATTAGTGTGGTACATTCATTGCAATTGATAAACACATCCTGGGGCTTTGCCATTAAAAGCATGGACCATAGTTCACATTGTAGTCTACACTCTCTCCCACACAGTTCTGCATGCTATGTGATGATATAAAATGGCCTATATCTGTCATTGCAGTGTCATTCAGGATGATTCCCAAGTCCTGAAAAAGCCCCCGTATTACAATTGTTTTTCCCTCTCCCTGCCCCCAGAACCTCCAGTGGCCACTGGCTCCACATCAATG
>JAQZBX010110152.1:0-10439 GCA_029593785.1 Cabassous unicinctus
ACGATGTGTTAGCTTTTGGTTTATCCTTCCACTGTTTTTTTTAATGAAAATACAAGTAAACGCAGGCACGCACGCCTCCCGTTTCCACACCAGTTTTACAGGCTGTTTTTCACTTGCTCTCTTCACCTGACAGGACATCCTGGAGGTGACCCTGTGGCAGATGCCAGAAGCCTCTACCCCGAGGAGGAAAGGGCTGAGCCCGCTGGCGGGCTCGGCTGTTGGGAGTGGAAGGCGCTGCGGCGGCGGCGGGCTGCTTCTGCGCTCTGCCCCTCCTGAGCCAGGACTCATGCTAGCTCCTGGGGTAAGAGAAGGCCGCGAGCAGCCGCTGCCAGAGGCCCTGCGCACGGAGTGGCGCTACAGGAACGTGTCCCGGCCCCCTTTCTCACTCTGGCCTCGCTGCGGCCGCCAGGTCGTGCAGTGACCAGTGGGGACGCAGTGGGACTGATGGTGCTCACTTGGGGAAAGCCCCCCAGGGCTCGGAAGGCCAGCGAGGTCCAAGGAGGGCTTCTCAGGGGCCGAGGCCCTGTGCGGCCCAGCGTGGGCGGCCATCTTCACAGGACTCCCCGGGAGTGAGTTAGCTCCCTCCTCAAAGCCAGCCCCTGGTCACTGCTCCACCGAGCGCCACATCCAGCGCTGCCCTCTTCTGAGAAAAGAAGGGGCCCTGGAGGCGCGCCCAGCACCGCTGGCATTTCATGGCTTCTGGTCTCCTGAACACACTGCACTGCTCTGAGAACGGCGTGTGCCTCCCCACAGCACCTGAGCACCGGAGGGTGACGTTCCTGCCCCAGGCTTCCGCCAAAGCGGTGTCCGCGAGGTCAGGCCTGTGTGGGCAGCGTCATGGAGGGCATGGCGTGGGGCCACGTGAGCTGGGGATGGGCGGCGGGGCCCAGGGTCCTCTGCCGTCCGAGAGGAGCCTCTGGCCAGGTCAGCACCGCTGTCAGCTGCCTGTGGAAGGAGCATGAAGGAACCTTCCCTGCCGGCGTGGGCCCTGGCAGAGCCAGCGAGCCGTGGCACGGGGAGAGGCTTCTAGATGTTTCCATGGTGGCTCGGGAAAGTCTCCCCAGATAACCCCATGTGGCACAGGAAAGGCTCTCTGGATGTTCCCGCATGGCATGACGTTTTCAGTTTCCTAACCATCCTGTTAGCTGCTGCAGGGCGAGCCTTCCGGAGCCAGTGGGGAAGGGTTTCGGGAGGTGGGAGAGTGGCTGTGAAGCCCCGCTCGGCAGGGCCACACCCCACCCAGCCCACGTGGTACTTCCATCATTTCCCAAGTCCCCCCGACAGTCAGTTAGAGGTGGGCACGAGACCTGCCAAGGTAACCAAAGTCCTACCCCAGGATCACAACCTGGGCCCTGCAGGCGGCTGGCAGCTGGGGGCTGCTGGCCCCCGGGCCCCCCTCCTGCCCAAGGGAGCATGGGCTGGCACAGGTGGAGCAGCGGGCCCAGCGGTTCCAGGTGGAAGCCACCTTTCCGCCCTCTCCTACTAGGAGGCTCGAGCCTTCCTGGGGTTTTGTGAGCTGATGCATTTCTGTCGGCTGAGGAGAGGCCACACTGGTTCTACTATGACTGGGGACTCCTGGCTAACAGGCAGTCCAGGAAGACGTGGGGCCGCATGGGCAAGGCTGACCCTCGCAGGCACGGCAGGGTGCCGGCGGCAGCGAAGCGTGATGAGGGGTCCGCGGAGCCCGCCGCGCGAGCTGGATGGGGGAATCGGCTCGGGCTGCTGGTGGGGGCCGAGTGTGGCGGGCAGCAGGCATGGGGGGAGCCGGCCGCGATGGCCAGAGAGCCGACATGGAGAGCTGGTCTGACCGTGCGTGGACGTGGGCACCTGGAACCCAAAGATGAGTGGTTCCGACCACCTGCACCCACCCTGGGGGCGCGTGCGCACAGGTGGGGAGGGACAGCCCAGCCAGATTCTGGTGGTGGTCCTGCCGGCAGCCAGGCCTCGCTGCCCTGCTTCCTCGGTGCTGAGAGGCAAGGTATGACGGGAGGCCGGTCCTCTCAGCGCCCGGGGGCTCATGACTGCTCGGAGCCCGCGGCGCTCAGTGCGGCTGCCCGTCAGAACCACTGGGCAGCCAGTTATGTCTGATTGGGGGGCGGTGGCAGAAATTGGTGTTTTGTTCTTTTTCTAGTTGTAATTTTAATTTTGAAAGTGTAGTGGTCCCACCGTGCGGCAAGGCCGAGAACCGCCGAGCCTAAGCCAGTGGTCAGCCCCGGCCACGCCTCAGACTTGCTTGGGAGGGCCGCGGCCCCTCCGGGGACCAGCTTTCCTCGCTGATCGGTGCAGCCAGGTGGAAACCACTGATCGGAGCCAATTTCGTTCCTTTCCTTCCCACTTGCCAGCGCCCAGTTCGGGGTGGTCTTGGGACCTCGTTCCCCCAAGGGGCCCCGGGCAGCTCTTCCTTTGGAATGAAAGCTCACAACGGGGGCGGAGGCAAGTGCTTTGGGCTTCCCCCTCTCTGGGCACCCGGAGGGCTGGTGGCCACGGGCTGGCTGCAGCCGCTGAGAGGTGGGCAGAGCGGCCAGGCACTCCTATGCCCCTGTAGCGGCTCCCTCATTCCCTGACAAGGAGGCCCTTTGTTCCAGCGGGGTTCCTGCCTGACAGGCTCCCGACTGAGGAGGCGGCTG
Source organism: Cabassous unicinctus (assembly GCA_029593785.1). Classification (NCBI taxonomy): domain Eukaryota; kingdom Metazoa; phylum Chordata; class Mammalia; order Cingulata; family Chlamyphoridae; genus Cabassous; species Cabassous unicinctus. The sequence goes on from JAQZBX010110152.1 coordinate 2,628, forward strand.
GCAGGGCACCCCAAAACCCGTTCAGTGCTTCAGCAGGGGCAGGGCAGGCCTTTGACTTGATCCTGGCCACAAAACTGAGTTTTGTTTTTTTTAGCAAATCAATTTTATTGATACTAATAAAGCAAAAATCCATCCAAGGTGTACAATCAGTGGTATCTGGAATAATCACATAGTTGTGCATTCACCACTTCAATCATTATTAGAGCATTTTCACTATTCTAAAAATAATAATAAACAAAAACAGACCAAGAAAACTCACCACCTCTCAATCTCTCTATGCTTCCCTGCCATACACAGCTGCTATTCTCTTTCTGACTCTTCAGTTTATTTGTATTTATATTTTGTAAAAACAATCTCACATATGCAATGTTACCCCTATTCATATTTTACATGAGGTTTCACTGTCTTGTGCAGTCCTATGCTACATTTTTAGCTCTCCTTCTAGTAGGCTACATGTCCTTAGACCTCCCCTTTCCACCACAGCCACAGCCACGGAACAGCTCCGCTGAAAGCTGAGCTCTCGCCTTCCCTTTCCACCACGGCCACAGCCACGGGACAGCTCCGCTGAAAGCTGAGCTCTCGCCTTCCCTTTCCACCACGGCCACAGCCATGGGACAGCTCCGCTGAAAGCTGAGCTCTCGCCTTCCCTTTCCACCACCGTCACAGCCACGGAACAGCTCCGCTGAAAGCTGAGTTCTCACCGCCCTTTCTTGTGCCAACATTTGCCAGTTTTAACTTGTACTGAAAAGCGCTGGGAAGCAGTTGCATTTTCCAGCGTTTTCCCACCCTAAGAAGCCGCTGCGTTGGGGCTCTGCACCCCTCTCAGCCCTGCCTGGAGACTCTTGAGGGCTCGTCTTTTCTTACAGCGCCTTGTCAAACATAGCCCGGCAGCCGGCAGACAAGGCCAGCGCTGCGTTTCTGGCTTCGTCCCCTGCAGCCCTGCGTTCCTAGGAATGCCATCTTGTCCGTATATTCCCCACGACCGCCTCCATCCAGCTTGCTTGTGGGCATCCTCACTGCCCCCAGCCCTAAGCCAGGGCACATGTTTCAGCTTTTTAACTTCAGCGGCAACACGGTTCCAGCCTCCTCCAAGTAGACTAGTGTGTGCTTGGATGACAAGACTTCTCACTCGAGCTCGTGCTCCCGGAAGGTAACGTAAGAACTCACCGCTGTAGCGTGCTCCATGGATGAAGGAGGATCACACTCCAGCCTCACAGCACCCGGAAGGCGTGGGCTTGATGTCGAGGCTGTACGGGAACTTCCTTAGACAGATGCCTCATGACCCCAGGGGCAGGTTTGGCAGGCACTGGTGCTACTCGCAGAGGATGTCGGGCATCGGCCTCCTGGGCGTGTCCACGACCGGGAGTTTGCGTCTCCTGGGAGTTAGGAGCGAATTGCTTTGGAAGTCACGTGCGTCCCTTGGAGCTGGAAGCTTCCAGAGCCTGAGCCACTATGTCAGCTGGGGCCTGGAGCAGGAGGCGTGTGGCAGGGCCCCATGGAACGTGAGAGGAGGTGAATGCGTCTCCTCATAAGGCACTGAGGCTCTTGGGAGAAGTGTACTTGGATACTTGAAGTCGTTTTTTAAAACCCCCTCACCCTGAGATGGCTCCCTCGTCTGTCTGCTTGTTGTCTGCTTGTCTTCTTTAGGAGGCACTGGGAACCGAACCTGGGACCTTCCATGTGGGAGGCAGGTGCCCAACCGCTTGAGCCACTTCCGCTCCCTGCTGGTTGCCCTGTCTGCTGGTTGTGGCGTCTGTTCCTTGCGGCATCTGCTCATCGCGGCGTCTGCTGGCTGCGCGTCTGCTCGTCTTCTTTAGGATGTAATGGGAACTGAGCCTGGGACCTCCCATGTGGGAGGTGGGTGCCCAATTGCTTGAGCCACATCTACTCCCCTTAGAGTCATTTTGAGGTTGTTTATTTCCACTACCCTAACATGACTGACAGGGAAGGAAAAGCTACTTGTATTCGCAGGTTTCTCTAGGCAAACAACCGAAGGGAGATAGCAGTAGATAACAGGAGATTTTATAAAATTGTCTCACGTGACTGTGGGGACGCACGTGTCCAGATTCTGTAGGCAGGCTGCAAGCTGGGAACTCGGATGGAGGTTTTCGATGCCTTCCCAGGAGATGGCTGGCTGAAGCAGAGACGGGATGCTGCTGAAATCAGCACCTCTCCTTCTAAGGCCTTCAGCGGATTGGCCTCCGTGCTGCCGGCAGTCTCCTCGGCTGATTGCAGAGGTCATCAGCCACAGATGCGGCCAGCTCACTGATTAAACTCGGGAGATGTCCGCACAGTAACAATGAGGCCAGTGCTTGCTTGCCCAGACGATAGGCACCATCACCTGGCGAGGTGACCCCTGTGGCTAGCCGTCTCGCCCCTGTGCTCGGCCCCGCGGCATCTGCCTTAGCAGTGGGGGGCTGCAAGTAAAAGCAGACAAAGACAGAGTGAGAAGGGCCGGTGCGGGCGGCCAGGCAGCCAGCACCCGGGGCCCTGGGCCTCCTGTTGCACGAGGAACAAGCCCCCACACGTCACGCTTATGTGGCTGTTACTCGCAGCTGCACAGAGGACGTGGGAGAAAAACGGCCTCCAAAGACGTCCGCATCCCCAGACCCCTGGAATCTGGAGCGTGTTCCCTTGCCTGGCAAAGGGGCTTTGCTGATGTGATTAGGTCAGGGCCTGGGCATTATCTGGGGGCCCCGTGCGATCACAAGTGCTCTTACAAGAGGGGGCGGGAGGGCAAAGCGAAGGAGGCGGGAGGCTGGGAGCGGAGGCGGGAGGCTGTGCTCTGAGGAGGGGGTGGGGGGAGGAACACAGGTGCCCCTAGGAGCTGGGAAGGACAGGAAAAGGACCCTTCCCTGGACCCCGGGGGGCTGCTCAGCGCCCATTGCAGACCCCTGGCCGCCGGAGCTGGAAGAGACTGGTGCTGTCTGAGCAGCAGCATCAGTGTGGGGTTCCAGTGTTCCCTTCCTGGCTCTGCATCCCCAGCTATCCTGGCCGCCGCATCTGGAGGCCTGGGCCTTTCCTGGGAGGCGGCTGTGTCCACGTCTGCTGTGGTCCCTTTGGAGGCGGCTGGGATTTGTGTGAGCCGCAGTGAGCTGGGCCGCAGGCGGGGAGAGGAGAGCTCCTGCCCGGGAGACGGGACCTCCCAGCAGGGACCTCTGTCGCTGCTGAAGGCAGCAGACCGGTGGCAGGTGGGCTGGGGCCGAACCCCGGGCTGCGGGCAGAGCCAGGGCTCCCGCGTCAGCGGCCAGCCGCGCTCTAGGGCCCTCGGGCTTCCAGCAGGGCAAGGGCTGCGGAAACCAGGTTCGCTCCTCCCGGGCGGGCGTGCAGGAGCCTCTGCGGGCGCCCCAGGCTCCCTGGCCACTCTGGGCTGCGTGCCCCGGGGGCGGGGGAGGGCGGACCCCGACGTGGCGGGAGGGGATAAAGGGCTCGCGCCGGGGAGCTCCGAGGAGGCGCAAAGCCGGCCGGGGTGCGCGGGGCCCGGGGCGCCATGGAGCCGGCGGAGGCGGCCGGCCTGGGGCTCGGGGACTCGCCCCTGCACCGCTACCTGGACGGCGAGTTCTGGGACCTCAAGGACGAGCTGCGCAGGCTCCTGGGCGGCTGCCCGCTCTTCCAGCACAGGTACAGCCCCCGGCGGGGCCCGGCAGGGCGGCGCGGGGGTCGCCCGGGCTGGACCCCCGCCTTCCCGGACCCCGGCCGCGCCCCCGGGCGAGGCGAGGCGCGTGCGCGCCCAGAGGCGGCCCCTGCCCCCGGCCCGCGGGCGCCCCTGACCCGAGCAGCGAGGGTGCCCTTCGCCCCGCGCCCCCTCCTCCAAGCACGGGAGGGGCGGGGCCCGGACCCCGCAGCGCCGGGGCCCAGAGCGTGGCGGCCGCAGCGGGGTGCCCACGGTTCCAGCCTTGGCTTCCTGAGTACCCTCACCTGCTGCACCCCCCCCCCCGGGGGAGAAAGGGCAGAGGGCCGGGGTGGGGTGGGCGCACATGGCCCCCAGGCCCCCGTGCTGTGGTGTCCGGAACAGGTGCGAGATAAAAAGGGGCTGGTGGCTGTCCTGCTGCCAGGAAAAGGGCATTTACCTGGCGCTGGGATGGGGGCTCCTGCCTAGGGTTCAGCTGGGTGCCAGGGGCTGGGGTGGACTGCGGGTCCCAGGGTCCCCCTGGGGATACAGCTGGGTAGAGTTGTAAGGTGGGCTCACGTCCCGGATCTCATCCCATGCCATTGCCAGCCCCAGAAGGGGCAGAGGATGAGGTACAGCCGGAGCTCACAGGTGGACAAACGGGCCAGTGACAGGCCGGGAGGGACAGGGAAGGACCAGAGCCCAGTGTTCGTGGCCCACACCGGGCTGGTTCCCCATGATCTGCTGGGCAGCTGGCCCCACCCCAGGCTGCCTGAAAGCCCACCTCAGAGCCCCACATCAGGGTTAGCAGGCAAGCCCCTCGAGGTTAGCTTAGGCAAGCCTCTGTGGGCAGCAGGCAAGCCCCCGTTAAATGCCAGTGCCTTTCCACGGTGGGGGAACTGGCCAGCGCTGCTCAGCTAGCCCAGGCTCAGTTTCTCTCTCAGGGCTGAGCTGGATGGAGGCGCCTTGAGTGAAAGTCAAGACGTTCTGGGAGAAGCAGCTGCGGCTCCGGCCCTGGGGGTACCTAATGGAGGAGTGGGGGCTCAGGGAAGGTGAGAGGTGTGGGGTGTGGGGTGGCGGCTGTGTTCCTGAGTGCCCCCTCCTCTCTCCTCACATACTGCTTCAAGACACAGTTCTCAAAGTGTGGCCCAGGAACCCCTGGGGGTCCCCAAGACCCTTCAGGAGGGTCACGAGGTCAACACTGTTTTAACACTACTAAGACGCTATTTGCCTTTTCAGTCTCACGCTGTCACAAACGCACAGCTGTGGTTTGCAGAGGCTGAGTGGTGTCCCACATCCCAGCAGACTAAACACTGAAGTTGGTAGGAGAACCCAGCTGTCTTCCTTTAAGACAGCCAGTAAGGGAATTTGTAAAAAGGTAGAACAGTGCCACTCTTTTCACTACAAATTGTCTTTGGAAAATATAGTTATTTTCATAAAAAGAATGTATTGGGCTTATTACGTCAATTTCAAAGGGTAAACACACTTTCAAACTTTCTGTTATAGTTTTGAATACGGTACATAAACCCACATAAGTGAAAGGGCTTTGAGGGGCTTGAATACGTTTTAAAAGGATAAAACCTGGACCAAAACGTCTGGGAACGGCCCCTCCCGCCACCCCCTTTAACCTGCGCCCCAGCGCTGCTGCCTCGGGCTCTCAGCTTGGTTTCTGGGCTGTCTCCTCTTTACCTTTTCACTTCAGAGAACTGCAGTGTGAAATCTGAAACAGAATCTGAATACACAAACCTCGGATTTGGGCCCAGCAGAAGAGCCGCCTGGGGGCTGCCGCCCAGCAGCCTCGCCTTGCTGACCCCTGGACGGGTCACGGCTGCTGCCGGGTTGTTGGGGAGCTTAAATGAGAAAATGTAAATTCAGTAGATGTACACGCAGTAAATGCTTGTTGTGCAACACCAAAAACACCAAAAAAGGAAAATCCCTCGGCCCTGAGAACTCGCTTTCCATCCTTGGTACTCACGCCGTCATCTGCTCGGGAGCAGGGATAGCACAATGTCGTTCTCTACTTTTTCCGAGTGACCGGCGCGTCTGTCTATGGAGAAGCTCACGCTGTTCCAGCAGGTTCCGTCGCCGCGTGTGGGAGGCAGGGTCCAGGCTTCTCCGTGTTCTCACTGCCCATGCTAGATGCTCCACCGAGACCAGAGTAAGCTCGGCTGCCCGAGGCCCCCTGGGGCCACCGCCACCCCAGGCCATGCCAGCGGTCTTTGAAGTTCAAGTAGATTTACCCGGGGCTCTCGGCCGCACGGTCTTGCTCTCAGCAAGTTTGCTCAGGGTCCAGCGCCCTCGGGAAATAGTTTCCTCCCCACCAAGAGAGGTTGCGCAATGCGCTCTGCACGCAGCGCAGATGCACCTCCTGCCCGCCTGGACGGCCGCCCCAGCAAGTCCTGAGGCCCGGCTCCCCCTCTCCCGGCTCCCCCGCTCCCCGGCTCCCGGAGACCGCCGGGGCCTCTTCTCGGCTTCAGTCCCCCAGGCGTTAGGACAAATACCAGGAGCTGGTTTGGGCTTAAACAACAGGGATTTGTTGCCTGTCGGCTTCGGGGGCTGGAAGGCTGGCTTTTGGCGTCAGGAGCCTCCGGGGGGCTGACGGTCCATGGGTCCCTTGGTTTTCCTGCCACGTGGAGCCATCTTCTCCTTTCTCTTCCGTGCTCCCACCGACTCCCAGCTCTCCCTGTGGCTTCTCGATTGTGTCTGAATTTCCTCTGTTATGAAGGACTTGAGTAACCCGGATGAAGGCCCACCTCATCCAGCCGGGCCTCATCTTAACTAAAGCAGCATCTTCACGAGGTCCCCTGGACGATGCGGCTCAAGACCAAGAGCGTGTTCAAGTTGGGGTGCCCGACTCACTCTCCCACACTCTCCTACTCCGGGAAGGCCCTGGGGTGCCCCCGGCACGGAGCTGTTGGTTGTGACAGCAGGAAGATTCTGGGTGGCCCGAGAACCTTGTTTATTAGAAAGACAAATCTGACATGAGATGAGCTTTCACAATACTTGACTTTGTTGGCAAGCTGCAGCCCCCCCGGGGCCGTGGCTGGCGAGCGGGTGTCACCTGGCAGGTGCGAGGTCACGTCCCTGAGCAAAGCAGCTCGGCAAGCCTCCACGGCACAGGCATAACTCAGTGGTTGAGTGCCCGCACGTACGAGGCCCCAGGTTCAGTCCCCGGCACCTCCTGAAAAAAAAAGAAAGCCCCCAGCTGCCTGCCGCTCCCGCCCCCGCCTTCCTCTTTACCGTTCTCCTCCCTGCCCTGGGCAAGGCAAATTTCTCCTAACTTTTTCGTTTTAAAACTTTTTCCCTAAGCCGTTTTTTATATACGTGTGTATTTCATGAGCACGTTCTCATTGTAAAAGAATCAAGTAATGCAGAAAACCTGGATGTTTCCTTAATTGCCCCCCCCACTCCAAACCACTTTTAATGCTGGGGTGTATTGTGGTTTTTTCCTATTTTTCTATGAGTTCCTGCTTACAAGTGAACATTATCTTTTTTTTCCCTAAAGATTTATTTTTATTTATTTGTTTATCGCCCCCCGCTGCCTGTGCTTGCTGTGTCCATTTGCTGTGCGTTTTTCTGTGTCTGCTTGTCTCCCTTTGTTGCGTCATCTTGCTGGTGAGCCGCGTGGGCCGGCTTGCCTTCACCAGGAGGCCCGGGGATCGAGCCCGGGGCTCCCATATGGAAAAAGGGAGCCCAGCCAGTCGAGCCACAGCCGCTTCCCCGAAGGTTATCTTTTTACGTAAACAGGATCACCCTATGTGTATTTTCTGTGGCTTGCTTTTTCAAAATTTAATTTTTGTTTTTATTGTTGTGATGTGATGTATTAAGACGATATTGTTTGTCCCATTCCTCACTGGCAACCTCTCTCAGTTTTTTTGTGTTTGTAAGATGTCATTTGCTCCATATTCCTAAATATCATGCATCAATGGCCATTTCTGGATTATGTGATGAGTCACTGTTCTAGAGAATGAAGATTTCTCAGTACTGTGTCACTTTCCTTTCCCTCTTCTCCACAAACCACTTACCACCATTTTGGTTGAACCATGTTCACGTCGCTATGATGGTGTGAGCGCCGCTCTCAGCCACGCCCCAGGTGTGCGGTCCTTCCCTTCCCTTTCCTGGCATCTGGCCTCCGCACCCGTCTGCTCCGCTGCCCGTGGCCCTCTCGCCCGCCAACCACTTTCCCACGGACCAGTTCCACA
>JAQZBX010110153.1:0-10400 GCA_029593785.1 Cabassous unicinctus
TCTATCTATTCTGTATTCCTCTTTTTTTATTAATATTAACTTTTTCCTTTCAGCCCTTTCTTTACTCTTTCTCTCCCTCCTTATTATTCCAGTCTTCTACATCATTATATATATAATCCTCTATTTGGTTTCCCAATCCATTGTAGGTACTCCACTTTATTTTCCTATTACATAACACTGCCTACATGAGCTAAATATTTGTTTCACTAAGTCTTATACAGCCCCTCTTCTAACTTTTATCAATATTACTATTATCCTTCTTATTTTCTAATATCTTTTGATTCCTCTGGCCCTAATCTTTTGCCTTCAAGGGAACATAGAAAGAAGCAAGAAATAAAATCAGAAAAAGTGTCAAAGAGAAAAGTTAACACACACACAGAGCCACCAGCTAAATAAAACTCTAGAGCAGAGAGAGAAGCTAATCAACCAAATAAACCCATTGAGATAAAATGATGACTAGAGGACAACAAAAAATTAAAAACCACACTGAGAAACAGGAAGACATGGACCAGACCAATAAACAAACTAAAAACCAGGAAGAGATGCAGAACATTGATCAACAAATCAAAGTTTACAAACAAATATCATGGACCAACTTAATGAAGTGAAGGAAGAGATTGAGGATATTAAGAAGACACTGGGAGAACATACTGAAGAAATTGTAAACATACTCAAAAAGATAACAGATATGATAGATATGATGGTGATCAATTGCACAATCCAAGAAATCAAAATGATGCTGGATTCACATAACAGCAAACTTGAACAGGCAGAAAAAAAAAATTAGTGATGTGGAAGACAATACATCTGAAATCAAACAGATAGTAGAACAGATAGACAAAAAGATAGAAAAAATCCAGCAGTGACTCTGGGATTTAACCAACAACACAAAACACACAAACATACGCATTATGGGCATCCCAGAAGGTGAAGAGAAGGGAAAGGGAACAGAAGAAGTGTTGAAAGAAATATTGGCTGAAAACTTGCCAAACCTATTGAGAGAGATGGATGTGCAGATAGAGGAAGCACAGCACACCCCAAACAGTATAAATCCCAACAGGCCAACCCCAAGACATATACTTATGAAAATGTCCAATGTTCAAGACAAAGAGAAAATACTCAAGGCAGCAAGAGAAAAGAGAACCATCACATACAAGTGAAGCACAATAAGATTAAGTGCTGATGTCTCATCTGGAGGCAAGAAGATAGTGGTATGACATAGTCAAAATACTAAAAGAAAAAACTTCCAGCCATGAATTCTCTATCCAGCAAAACTAGCATTCAAACATGATGGAGAGTTCAAAATATTCACAGATGAACAGAAATTAAGAGAGTATGCCAATAAGAAATCTGCACTTCAAGAAATACTAAAGGAAGTTTTACAAGTTGAAAGGGAAAAACATGGGAGAGAGTGTTGGAGGGGAGTTTAAAAACAACTAAAAAGACAAAAACAGAAACAAAATAACATATGACATACATTAACCCAAAGAAAATATGGTTGAAGTAAGAAATTCGTTGTGAGTATTAACACTGAATGTTAATGGATTAAATTCACACCTCAAGAGACACAGACAGGCAGAATGGATAAGGAAATATGATCCATCTATATGCTGTCTACAAGAAACCCACCTTTGACCCAGGGATTAAAGGAGGCTGAAAGTGAATGGCTGGAAAACCATATTAGAAACTAACAATAGCCAAAAAAGACCAGGAGTGGCTATTCTAATATCAGACAAAATAGACTTTAAATGCAAAACTATTGTAAGAGACAAAGATGGACACTATATATTAGTAAAAGTTGTAACATCTCAAGAAAAGGGAACAATCATAAACATTTATACACCTAATCAGGGGTGCCTCAAAATACATGAGACAAACTCTGGAAAAAGAAAGTGGAGAAATAAATGCCTCTACAATTATAGTGGGGGACTTTAATACACCATTATCACCATTAGACAGGACATCTAGACAGAGAATCAATAGAGAAACAAAGACTTTCAACAATACATTAGAGGACCTGGACATAATAGACATATACAGAACACTACACCCAAATACAGCAGGATTTACATTCTTCTCGAGTGCACATGGATCATATTCGAAGATAGACCACATGCTAGGCCACAGAAAAATTCTCAATGAATTCAGAAAGATTGAGATTATATAAAGTAATTTCTTTGACCACAGTGGAATGAAATTGGAAATAACTAGGGCCAGAGAATCAGATTAGGTACAAAGATATGGAAGTTAAATAACACACTCTTAGACAAACAGTGGGTCAAAGAGGAAATCTCAAAAGAAATCAGTAACTACCTTGAAACTAATGAAAATGACAACACAACATATCAGAACCTATGGGATGCAGCCAAAGCTGTCCTGAGAGGGAAATTCATAGCCATAAATACAAATATTAAAAAAGAAGAAAGAGCGAAAATTAAAGACATAACTGCACACTTGAAGGAATTGGAAAAACAACAACAAACTAAACTTAAAGGAAGTATAAAGAAGGTAATAACAAAAATAAGAACAGAACTAATTGAAGTACAGTATAAGAAAGAACTAGATAAAAGAAACAAAACCAAAAGCTGGTTCTTCAAGAAGATCAATAAAACTGACAAACCCTTAACCAGACTAACAAAAAAAGAGAGAACAGATGCAAATACACAAAATAAGGAATGAGCATGGTGATATCACTACTGACCCCACAGAAATAAAGAGGATCATAAGAGGATACTTTGAAAATGTGTATAAACAACAATGATAATTTAGAGGAAATGGACAAGTTTCTAGAAACTCGCAAATAGCCTACATTGATGAAAGAAGGAATTGATGAACTCAACAGTCCAATTACAAGTAAAGAGATAGACTCAGTCATTAAATCCTCCCAACTAAGAAGAGCCCAGGATCAGATGCCTTCACAGCTGTATTCTCCCAAACATTCCAGAAAGAGCTAACACCAATTCTGCTTAAGCTTTTCCAAAAAACAGAAGTAGAAGGAATATTAACAACCTCATTCTACAATGTCAAAATTACCCTAATACCAAAACTAATCAAAGATACCCCAAGCAAGGAAAATTACAGACCAATTTCTCTAATGAACTTAGATGCTAAAATCCTCAACAAAATACTTGTTAATCACATTCAACAACATATCAATAGGATTAAATACCATGATCAAGTGGATTTCATCTCGGGTATGCAAGGATGGTTCAATATAAGAAAATCAATCAATGTAATACACCACATAAACAAACTGAAAGAAAAAAATCACATGATCATCTCTATAGATACAGAAAAAGCATTTGACAAAACACAGCACTCTTTCCTGATAAAAAACACTGCAAAAGATAGGAAGAGAAGGAAACTTTCTGAGTATGATAAAGGGTATATATGAAAAACTCAAAGCTAACCTCATCTTCAATAGTGAAATCATAACAGTCTTCCCTCTGAGATCAGGAACAAGACAAGGATGCCCACTATCACCACTCCTATTTAATGTTGTCTTAGAAGTACTTGCTCGAGCATTGAGGCAAGAAAAAGATATACAAGGCATACAAATTGGAAAAGAAGAACTAAAAATTTCATTATTTGCAGATAACATGATCCTATACATAGAAATTCCTGAGAAATCTACAACAAAGCTTCTAGAACTTATAAAGGATTTCAGTAATGTCACCGGCAAAAAGATCAATGCTCAAAAATCAGTAGCATATCTGTACACCAATAACGAGCAATCTGAGGAGGAAATCAAGAAAAAAGATACCATTTACAATCGTAACTAAAAGCATCAAATACCTAGGAATAAATTTAACTAAAGATGCAAAAGACTTGTATACAGAAAACTACACAACACTGTTAAAGGAAATCTAAGAAGACATAAATAAATGGAAAAATATTCCCTGTTCGTGGATAGGAAGACTAAACATCATCAAGATGTGTATCCTACCGAAACTAATCTACAATTTAAAGCAATCCCAGTAAAGATCAACACAGTATTGTAGTAAATTTTAGAAAATGAACTACAAAATATATTTGGAAAATTAAGAGGCCCTGAATTGCCAAAGACATATTGAAAAAGAAAAATGAAGTTGGAGTTACCACATTATCTGAATTTAAAACATACTATAAAGGTACAGTGCTCAAAACTGCATGGTATTGGCACAAGGATAGACATATTGATGAAAGAAACCGATTGAGAGTCCTGATATAGATCCTCACATACACAGTCATCTGATATTTGACAAGGCCACCAAGCCCACTCAGTTGGGAGAGAATGGCCTCTTTAACAAGTGGTGCTTGGACAACTGGATAGCCATATACAAAAAATGAGCGAGGAATACCATCTCACACCTTATACAAAAATCAACTCAAGATGGATCAAAGATCTAAATATAAGAGCCAAAACCATAAAGACCTTGGAAGATAATGTAGGGAAGCATCTACAGGATCTTGTAATAGGAAATGTTTTCATGAACTTTACACCCAAATCACAAGCAACAAGAGAAAAAATAGATAAATGGGATTTCCTCAAAATTAAAAACTTCTGCACCCCAAAGGATGTTATTAAGAAAATAAAAAGCAGCCTATGCAATGGGAGACAATATTTGGCAACCATATATCTGATAGGAGCCTAATATCCTGCATATATAAAGAAATACTATACCTTGAAAATAAAAAGACAAACAACCCATTTGAAAAATGGACAAGTGACCTGAAAAGACACTACTCCAAGGAAGAAATACAAATGGCTGAAAAACACATGAAAAAATGCTTGACATCACTAGCTATTGGGAAATGCAAATCAAAACCACAATGAGATACCATCTGACACCCATCAGAATGGCAGCTATTAATAAAACAGCAGAATATAAGTGTTGGAGAGGATGTGGAGGAATAGGAACCCTCATCCACTGCTGGTGGGATTGTGGACAGATCCAGCCACTGTGGAGGGCAGTTTGGTAGTTCCTCAAAAAACTAACAATAGATCTTCCATATGATCCAGTGTTTCCACTGCTGGTATATATCCAGAAAAGCTGAAAGCAAAGACATGAACAGATATATGCACACCAATGTTCATAGCGGCATTGTTCACAATTGCCAAAATTTGGAATCAGTCCTTGTGACCATCAACAAATGAATGGATAAACAAAATGTGGTATATACATACAATGGAATACTACTCAGCTGTTAGAAGGAATAAATTGCTAACTCACGGAATTACATGGATGAATCTTGAAGACCTTATGTTGAGTGAAGCAAGCCAGGCATTGAAGGATGAACAGTATATGACCTCACTGATTTGAATTGAGGAAAGTGAGCAGTCTCTGAGAACCATTGTCTGAAACATGAGTTCACAAGGGAAAGAAAGAGAAGAGAAGGTTGTGAGTCATCACGCATATGGACATAAACTGTGGTAAAGTGATAGAGTATAGTTGCATATTGATGGATAAGAGAGGTGGGTAGTGATATTAATGGGTTTGGACGTGCACAGTTGAGAGGTGGGTAGATTAGGAAGGGTGGGTTAGAACCCCCAGGATACTGGGGGGAGACATGGGAGGGGGACTAGGTGAACATGGGATTTGTGGGTATGATGTTGAAAGTGCAGGGGTGGGAATGCTCTTATGGCAGTATGACAAGGTAGTGCCACTGGTTTAGGGTGTAGATTTGGGTGGCATTCCAGAAGGGGTGCATCTGGCTTAGGCTTCTGGGGAGTGTGTGAATGTTCATCCTGTCATAATGTGTTGTGTCAGAGAGTGGAGACCCACATGGTGAGTGGGAAGGAGATGGACCCCCATCTTTGGGAGGACTGAATCACCCAGAAACAGGCAGGTGGGTGTCTATTAGGCTCAAGGGTGGATCCTAATACGAGAGGATATTCAGCATGTCAAGACCTCTTGTTGCATGTAACTATGAATCTTGTCATCCAATGAGTCAAGACAGGGGAGCATCATGAGCCTCAGGGGGATGGGGAGGAAGGAACAGAAAAGATCAAGTTGGGCGTATTTACTGGTCATGGGAAATGTTTTTTATTACCTTACAGTAATCGACACAGGACATGGTAAATATCAAAAATTATTAAACTGCACTGTCTAAATTGTAAACTATACTGTACACCAATGACAATGTTTAGTAGCTATGCTTCACTATCTGCATAACAGGTATAACAATGCTACCATCTACATACAAAAAGGTTTTAATATGGGGTGAGGAAGGGGGGAGGAGGTTGGGTATATGGGAGTTTCTAGTATTCTGTGTGTGACTTTGCTGTGACCTAAATCTTCTTTGAAAATCAAATGGAAATTCTGGAGTCACTGGGGAGTGAAAGGGAGCAGGTGCCACAGTAGAGACTGGGCACCTAATAATAAAGTGATAAAAGGAAAAATTGTTAAAAAAAATTTTTTTTAACAATTTTTCATTTTTCCCCATTTTTTGAATATCCCAATCCTTTAATTTTATTTTATTTCTAGTTTTTTTTTTTAAGTTTCCATGTATTTTATCTCTTATATTTAAACTTATATTTATTATTTCATTTTCCTATTAATTGTATTTGGCTATTATATGGGCTTCATCTTCAAGGAAGGTTTGGATCACAGAAGGGTTACAGAGGGGCAGGAGAAGATCATTGGTGGGGGGTTTCTGGGATGGGGTTTTCATGGGAGGAAGTTCACATGAATATTCATTAAAGATATATAAAATTGTTCAAATGATCAAAGGGAGGGGCATGGTCACAGTGGGTAGACAATCACTCAAGAAATGAGGGAATACTGAATTCCTAGCCTGGAGAGCTCTGCCACTTTCTCCAAGTGAGCAGAAATGGTCCCCGGAGTGCAGAGACAGTGTCTATCAAAGGAAGAGGGTCCACTGATGGGTTCCTGTTATTGATGAGTCCTTGTTCTTGTAATAGAAACTTAGCCTTCCATTATGCGGTGCCTAAGGGTTGCCACCTGAGAGCCTCCTTGTTGCTCAAATGTGACCTCTCTCTAAGCCAAACTCAGCATATGAATGCATTACCTTCCTCCCAGCGTGGCACATGAGTCCCGGGGATGAGCCTCCCTGGCAATGAGGGATTAATACCAAGTGCCAACTGGCAATATGACTGGAAAAAGACCTTGAATAAAAGGGGGGAAAGTAAAGATGAATGAGTTCATGTGGCTAAGAGACTTCAAAGAGAGTTGGGAGGTCATCCCAGAGGTAACACTTACGCACGACTCAGTAGGATCTCATAGAACACCAAAGTGGATGTCATCCCACACAGAGGGGCTCCTTAGGGCTCTGGAGACACCCAGGTCCTATATAAGGGGGGATCGCTCCAAATATTGAGGCCTTATCAGTGGGCTATACTTTGGAATCTGTGCTCCTGAGAGTGACAGAGTTGGATTCAAATAAGTCCTCCTTGCACATGGTCCATCAATCCCTTCTATTGAAACCTATATGTGATGCTGGAGTTTGTAGGTGTACTTCCAGAGACTGGAGCCTCTGGCATATCTATGTGCCAGCTGTGCCTGGAAGCTCAGCGGAACTGCAACTCCTACTCTACAGCTCAATGGACTCACCCAAGTCACCTGGTGAAGAGACGATGATGGGCAGCGGCCATCCCAGGGAATGGAGAGAGTCTGCAGCCACAGGCAGGATAATCCGATCCACCGTACCCATGTATTATAAGCCCCCTCTCACTTGGAAGTGGATTGGACATCACCATCCCAACCTCCTCAGGATTAGGGGAAGATCTATGGACTAGAGTAGACTTAATGGTATTCTGTTGTAGACATAATGTGATTCAAGCAATGGAAGAAATTATAACAGTGAGGTGGATCCAGTGGTCACTGGATGCTTTTGGGGCAGGGAAGCGAAAAGCAGTCGTTATACAGGTGCTTTTTCAGGACTTGGGAATTATCCTGAGTGACATTACAAAGACAGATATGGGCCATTTTACATCAGCATATAACATGCAGAACTGTGTGGGAGAGATTGTGGTCTACAATGTGAACTATGGTCCATCCTTAGTGGCAAAGCCCCAGGATGTGTATATCCATTGCAAGGGATGTGCCGCACTAATGAAAGATGTTTATGTGGGATGTTATGGGAGCTGTGGGAGGTGGGGAACATGGAAATCCCTGTAATTTTTATGTAACATTTATGTAATATAAGCATCTTTTAAAATATTTATATATATAAAAAGAGTGATAGAGGGAAAAAAAAGATTACAGGCTATGGGCAACCTACTTAACCCTTTTATTCCCAGTTTCTGTAAAATGGGGAAACTAAAAATAGCATCTACCTTATAGGGTAGATTTACATATATGTAAAACACTTTGATCTTTGTCACATAATAAGCTCTAGATAATTGTTAGTCATTATTGTTTGGTAAGTAATGAATCTATCATAAAAGTAAATAATCTTTATTGAGAAAAAACAAAAAAGAAAAAGAAAGAAACAGTAACCCCCAGATAGGAAGGCTTTGAAGGTTATGAGTTATTTGATCTAGGGCAAGCCTGCAAATACTCCCTACATACATACACACAAGCCCCCTTTTTTAAAACATGGGAGAAATTATGGTTATTTCCCTGTTAATCAATATTGATTAAACACCCAAACTAGCCATATTTTCCCCTTCTCTTGCCTTTCACTCAATTGAAAGTTTCAAGAGGATGGGACTGAGGTGGAGAGCAGTTTAGTTTCCTTACTAGTAAGATCAATAGAGAATGAGAACTAGAATATGTCACCAGAGAAGATATTGTGGTTAGAGAATGGAAAGTTGAGGTTTAGTCTGTGCAAAATTGATAAAAAGTTTTTTGTAAATGTTTGGAAATGAGTAGAAATGGTGAAAGCACATCATAGGATTTGTAATCAGTATCACTAACGTATGGACTTTATAGTGGTTTTGCTTTTGTTGTTTTTTTTTGTTCTTTTTTTTTTTGAATAATGAAAATGCTCTACAATTCAATGAAGTGATGAATTCCCAACTCTTGATTATACCAACTGATTTTACACTTTAAATACAATTGCATACTTTAAGAATAAGAAAATAATAATAGCATGGTTTGGGGAAAAATACACTACATGTAAGATATGGACTATAGTTAGCAGTAATACTTTGACGATGTTCTTTCATAATTTGTTACAAATGTTTCACAAAATGCAAGGTATTAGTGGTGGGGTGATGTATGGGAGTCCTGTATGATGTTTGTTTTGTAAGTTTACAACTTTTACTATACACTTATTGTTTACATATGTTCGTGTATGAATAATATATTTCAATAATTTTTTTAAATAAAAAAAGTTACTTAAAAAATGTAAGTGAATCCCCACTCCCTCCCCCTCCCACACCCTCCCACATCAACATCCTTCATCAGTGTGGTACATCTATCACAATTAATGAAAACTTATTGAAGCACTTCTGCTAACCATGGACTACAGTTTATAGTTTAAACTCTGTCCCACACAATTTTGTAAGTTATGACAAAATATACAATGGCCTGTATCCATCATTGCAATGTCATGCAGGGCGACTTGAATATCTCAAAAATGCCACCATATTACAGCTATTCTTCCCTCTTCCATCCCTCAGAACCTCTGGTGGCCACTTCCTCTACATCAATAATAATTGTTCTTCCATTTTTAGAATAATAATAAGTCTATAGTAGAAAAATAATGTCTACATTAGTCCATTGTTTATTCCCCAATCCTAAGGAATTTGGAATGGTGATGCTCGCTTTGCTTCTAATTGAGAGGAAGCTTATATCTTATGGGGGAAAATGTATGGAACTATCCTGCTTGCAGTTGCAGACACTCTCTTTTCCTTGGGATGTGCATTGTCCATCATGATCTCATCAGCTGTCCTGGGTGAGTTCAATAAACTGGAGAGTAAGTGCTGTAACTCTGCTGAAATTCAGGGCACAACTGGCACACAGATGGACCAAAACTCTAAGTCTCTGGGACACACACCCATCAAGTATTGTGCCAATTATAGGCTCAAGCAAAAGGGGCAGAAAAGCCATGTGTAGAAAACCTACAAATGATTCCAATTCTATCACACTGGGGAACATAAACTCCAAAGTAAGGCCCACTGACAGAGTGCTGAATTCACAAGCTGTCTACCCTGCTTATGATTTCTGGATGTCTCTAGAGCCCTCAGGAGCCTCACTTTTTGAGGCACTGTTTACTGTGGCAGTCAATGAGATCCTGCTGGACTTGCATAAGCATAACCTCTGGAATGACCTCCCAACTCACTTTGAAATCTCTTAGCCATAAAAAACTCATTTGTATTTACAATTTCCTCCTTTTGGCCTAGGTCTTTTTCCAGATGTATTGCTAGTTGGCACTTGGTAATAATCCCTCAGAGCCAAGGAGGCTTATCCTTGGGAGTCATGTCCCATGCCAGGGGGAAGGTAGTGCATGTA
>JAQZBX010110154.1:0-10399 GCA_029593785.1 Cabassous unicinctus
CACCTTCTATATATTTTTTTCTTTAATTTTACTGGGAGGTCCCGGGGATCAAACCCAGGTCCCTCCATATGGGAGAGGGACTCCCAACCATTTGAGCCACATTCGCCCCCTTACCCAATCCATCTTGAAATGATTAACTGGCCTTTAAAAATAGATGCAAAAATCTTAAATAGAATCCATCAGCATAGCAAAAGGGTAATTGAACTTAACTAACTAGGGTTTTTCTCAGAATACATTTAAAAATCAATTTAATTTCCTCTATTAACATAGCTAAAAAATACCATTACACTATATCAAAAGATACAAAAGCAAACAAACAAAACAAACAATTTGGTACAATTTAATCCTTACTATGTACAAAACTTAAAAATCTAAAAGAAAATATCTTTAATCAATCAAGGTTATCTTTCAGAAAACTGCAATCGATGTCACATCAAAAAGCGTGCTATTAGAAGAATATTTTCTAGAGTCAGGAACAAAACAAAGATGCCGATTTTTGCCTGACTACTTAGCATTATATATGTGGATCCCTAGTTAATGCCATATGAAGGAGGAAAGAAAAAGATAAATGAGAGGCATATTTGTAGAAAAGAAACTAAACCTGGCACTATATATAGATGATGTGATTGTCTACCTTGAAATTCCAAGAGAATTAAGTCACATAATATACAAATTTATGAGTCTGATAATGAGATAAAATAGAAAATCAACACAACTCAATTATGAGTTTCTCTCTGTACCAGCAAAAACCAATTAGAACATATGAAAATATAAATCTAGCAGTAATTGAGCAAACCCTCTACAAAGGCAATTAATACAATTTGTATATAAATATGCCAGAGAAGATCAGAATATGTGGGGAGACATACTATGTTTCTGGACAAAAACACTAAATACCTTAAAGATATTAAGTTGCTCCAGAAGAACATTCAATCTAATAAAATCCCAATCAAATTTTTAATGCATTTTAAATATCTGTGGAATGAATGCCTGATTCTAAGTTTTAAATAAGAGAGGCACAGAATAGCTAAAACATTAATTAAAAATTAAAAAGGAAAAATACATTTTCCATGAGCTATAAAAAAAAAACACAATAATATTTAAATTACTGTGATTCATGTTGAAATGGATAATAATTAAATAGTCCAAAATAAAGTATACAAGAAAAGACTCATACGTATTTGTGAATTTAGTTCATCATTATAAAGGTTGCAAAAACTTCTGCAACTTCCAACAGCTTCTGATACCAACTGCAAATACTGTCTAACTCAATTCAAAATTCCATTCCGACTCCTACCATGCGGAGTGAGGCCTTTCTCCACAGGTTAAGTGTATCAGTCACGAGTGTGGGGGTTGCCAGGGCCACACACGTTTCTGACCTACAACTTTGTGGATTCCTCCAACCCTCTTGGGTTCAATAATTTGCTGGAATGACTCACAGAACTCACTGAAAACACTATACTTATGAGTATAGGGTTATTAGTATAGTAAAAGGTAACAATTAAGAAGAAGCTAGGAAAAAAGGCATGTAGGGAGAGGTCTGGGAAGGCCTCAAATGCAAGCTTCCATGTCTTTTTCTCATGGCATCTGAACACAATCACCCTCTTGGCACAGACATATATCTTATCAGTCATGGAAACTGACCTGAGCTTTAAGTGTCCTTAGTGTATATGGGATCTTATTACCTAGGCATGATATATGGAATCAATGCCACAGTGTTGAACACAACACTGTGTTCAAGACCTTTAATCACATGGATAGTCTTTCTGGTATGGCCAGCTCCCACTCAAGATGACAGGCATGGCTGACTCCACCCTGTCATCTCCTTAGCATTATGAACTATCAGGTGTGGCCCTGCAGGGGTTTTCTGAGAAAATGGAACAATGGAATGCACCTAATAGAACTGGACATAAGCAACACCTGGTGATAAACCAATTTGGGTCCAATAGAAATAGCTTATCACAATGACAAGCATAGTAATCCATTTATATCTGCTCTCCATTCCATAAGACCCCTTCTCCTTGCCATGTAAAATGGAAACTTAATGTCAACTAATCAGAACATTTCCTTTCTTGCTTCTGTGTTTGTGCTATGTAAGCTTCCCCTTTCCACTCCCTTGGTGGAACTCTTTACCACTTTTAGTTTAGTTCTGCCTGATTCATGAATCATCTGTTGCCTAAATAAACATTTTTGGGGGAATTTTTTAACAAATCAATTGTATTGATACATATTAATAAAGAATACAATTCATCCAAAGTGTACAATCAATGGTATTTGGTATATTCACATAGCTGTGCATTAATCACTTCAATCATTATTAGAGCATTTTCATTATTTCAATAATAATAATAATAAAACAGACAAACAAGAAAAATTCTTTACCTTTCAATCTCTCTCTGTTTCACCTGCTTTAAATAAACTTTAATGAAATTTTGAAAAGGCCTCAGTGTATCTTTGACAGTGTCATAAAAAAAAGCTGACTCCATTTTTTGATATTTGACTGCTGAGAGCTTTTCAACTTCACTCCTCCCTTGGCCTCTTGTGCCGCTTAACATTGCAAGCTGATAACAAAACCTGGGGCTTCCCTCCTTCGGTATCAATGGGAAGTTCAAGTCAAAGTCATACAAGCCATTGCCGGATGGGAAAACACTCACCCATCCTTACACCCTAACAACAATAAATATTTAAAGCCAGTCTCTTTTCCCCCATCTCTCAAGCCATTTTCTACCTCATTGGGAGCCACCCTGCTCTCCCCAGAAAGCCTCATTATGTGAATAATAAACCTTTTCATATCTTTTTGTTGTGTGTCTGATGTCATTGTGGCTTATTGAAACGATTATCACCTTGAAACCAAAAAGTATTGTAAAGCTTTTGACCACAGTTAGAATGTAAACAAATTGAGAAAAATGTTAGTGTAACAAGTCATAACCAGACATTGAGATGCGGAAAAAATATGGACCTACCCGATGCCCGCCAGAGAAACACTCCCTCAATTAGGACATTAATAAGCAGACCTCTGGAACAAAACCCAGAGCAGATGCCACTCGGCTAAGCCTCAGAAGCAGACTGACACCCAGTCAATCTGACTTTGTCCCAAAGCCTGTGTAGTACTACAAGTCTTGCTGCCACCCTCACCACCACACCACCACCAGTGCACACCACCAATGTTTCAGATCCTCCACTGATGCCATGCCTGACTTGATCTCAAGGCCTCTTGGTAAAGCTAACTGCCTGCCTTGTGACAACCCTCAGGCCAGTGGATTTTAGAGACTCTGGTATACTTCACCTTTAAATGTGTTTTGTGCCCTTGACCTGGTTATTGCATAGTGGTTGTGTTGGCAGCTTGTGATTAAGCAAGCAAATTAATTACACTGAGCATCCAAACAATTGCCGTGCCAGATCTGCTATTTGTGATCATTTCTTGCATCATTTTGTGACAATTTTATGGCAATTATACAACAGTCATCAGTCTTGACATTTAGTTTGGCTATATAACAAAGTAAAATCTTAACTATTAACTATTAAGCTTAACTATTACCTAAAAGCTCAAGTGACACAGCTGCTACCCTCAATCTCTGATCTTACTTTCTCAAAACAACCAAAATCTTTTTTCTCAAAATTCACTCTATGAACTTCTTTCTCCGTAGCATTGTTTTAAATTGTTCTTTTTCACAAAATTGGAATTTAGTTCTGGGAAATCCAGCTACATCAACTTTGATGGTTCTTAATTCTATCATTTTCCCAGTCACCATATCAATCTCCCATGAATTACAAACTAAACAGAGCATCCTTACCTAATTTGTGGGAAATGGGAGCTTTTGCTAAGGGAGCTTTTCTCTTGTCATCATCCTCTTTCTTGGTGACTTGATCATTCATTCAACAAATATTTTTTGAGGTCAGAACATTTGCAAATTTTGTTCTAGCTGTTGAGAATACTAGAGTGAAGGAAAATACACAAACAAAAAAATAATAAACACCAAAAATTAAAGCTCCTGTCCAATTGGAATTTAAATTCTAGTGGGTTAATTAAACATAAAAAAGTAAGCCACTGAATCAGTAATATACTTTTATATAATAATAAGTATTATCTAAAAATAGTGGAATGGATGGAAAAAGATGTTGGTGTTAATGTAGTTAGAGGGTCAGAATAGGTCTTTTAGAGAAAGTGATATTTGAGCAGAGACCTAAATAAAATGAAAAAGTGAGTGAGGCTATTATCTGTAGGGTGAACCTTCTGGGCTGTAGCAAAAGCAGGTGTAAATACTCTCATGGTAGTATGATTGGGATGTTTGAGGAATAGAAAGAATGCTAATATGGCTTGAGCAGAGCAGAAGAGTCATAGGAAATATATTCAGAGAGGTAGACAGGGGCCACACCATGTAGAAAACACTAACAACTCTTGATTTTATTTTTATTGTGACAACAACCTATCAAAAAGTATCAAGCACGAAAGTGACATAATTAAGGATATTTATTTTGAAGAGATGGTTAGAACTGCTGCATTGACTGTATGGTAAGAAAGAAAGCAAACTTAGACTGGGAAACCATTCCAGTGGTGTTTAGGAGAGACCACACTGGCTTGGGAGAAAGAGAAAGAGAAAGAGTTGCTGAATATTTCTCACATTAGGAATAGGATGAGAAAAACCTAGGGACTGCCTCCCATTGCTTCAATATTGGAAGTTCTGATGCAGGCAGCCAAGCATTCTCTGGACTATGAGCTTGAGTCAGCAGTTTCCATCATATTCCTTGCTATCTCTCTCCAGACACGCCTTTCTGGGGCAATAGGGCAATGAGATTTGAGAACTGTTGTGACAGGGAAATGGGAGTGAAACAGGCTTATCAGTATCCATTCTAGGCTGTCTCTACTATAATATTCATGTCACATCCTAGTTCATTAAGAATCTGGGGAGCGGATATGGCTCAAGTGGTTGAATCCCTGATTCCCACGTGAGAGGTCCCCGGTTCGGTTCCCAGTGCCTCCTAAGAACAAAACACTGAGAATATTCATGCTGTCCTGATTTTGTGATAATCAGGGTAGTCTAAACATTCACTATATCAGAAACAATGCATGTGCCCCCAGACCTAGTTTTTCTCCCTAGGTCTGATTTTTAGAATGCAGGTGATCAACCAAACCTGATTTATTATATGACCACCCTGTATGGGAAATGACTGTAACTCTAGGTATCTTTGATCAACCTTAAGAGAAAAAGCAGGGAGGCAGATGTGGCTCAAATTGTTGGGTGTCTGTCACTCATATGGAGGGACCTGGGTTCAATCCCTGGGACCTCCTGGTAAAAATTTAGAAAAAGGAAAATATAGAAGGCAGGCGGGCCACTAGGCCTCATGCACAAGTGCGCCATCAGACTCCACCGAGCCACGCAGCAAGATGATGACATAACAGGAGAGTGACACAAAGAGAGCCAAGATGAGACATGCTGAGAAACCAGGAACTAAGTTGGTGCAGGTGGTAGGATGCCTCTCTCACACATCAGAGGTTCAGAGGATCAAATCCCGGTAAAGACAGGAGAAGCATGAGAAGAAAGGTCAAGAAACGGACGCAGAGAATTGCCCAGCGAATGGACAGAAAAACAGCAAAAATGGGGTGTTGGGTAAAAATGGAAAGAGAAAGAAAGAAAGAAGATATTCTTTCATAATTTCTAACAAATGTTTCACAATAATGCAAGGTATTGGTGGTGGGGTGATACAGGGAGCCCTGTATGATGTTATGCATGTTTGTTTTGTAAGTTCACAACTTTCACTATATACTTATTGTTTCTGTATGTTCATGTGTGAATGATATACTTCAATAAAATAAAACACACACACACACACAAAGAACAAAACAAAAAAATACAACAAGCAAACAAACAAACAAAAAACAACTCAGGGTAGCCGATGTGGCTCAGTGGTTGAGCGCCAGGTTCCCATATACCAGGTTCTGGTTTCATTCCCTGGCCCTAGTACCTTAAAAAAAAAAATCTGTAGTGGGATTTGGAGGCAAAATTTTATAAAGAATGCATTATTCTGTCTTCAATTATCTGCTAGTGTTGTTTGTATGTACATCTATTTTGGGAGTGGTGGCTAATGAAGGACAGATATTGGGTGCTGCTATTTGTCCTGACCAAAGAGCATCTTAATGTTATCCTTTAACAATAAGGAATCTTTAACATATTTTTTTTGACACAAACTACAAGAAACATTGAGCCTTGAATTTTGCTAATGTTCAAGAAAAGAAACTAATCAGTTGGTGAATAACTAATCCTCTCTCCACTTAAAGCATGAAATGTAGGATATCTCCCTGCAAAAAAAGAGAA
This sequence comes from Cabassous unicinctus, assembly GCA_029593785.1. NCBI lineage: Eukaryota > Metazoa > Chordata > Mammalia > Cingulata > Chlamyphoridae > Cabassous > Cabassous unicinctus. Next base: position 6,315 of record JAQZBX010110154.1, read on the forward strand.
GCAATGAGTTAATAAAGAACTTAAAGAAGTTTACAAACAGACCAAGATTTTGTGCAACATTCATATATAACAATTGAAGGGGTCACTAGATTCTAGTAAATGCAAGATGACATACTTATACATGGGTTCAAAATTTTGCTGATTATTTAACAATTGCAAATATTAGGTAGTAACTAATGCCAGGGATCATTTTAATAGTGGATGTTACAGCACTTACAATTTGATAAAAAATGTACCTAGTTAATTGGGAGAAATTATATATTTCTGTTTCTCAAGCCCAGATATTCTGCTACTGTTTGTAACCAAGGAATCTGGGTTTTAAAAGCTCATGATATATAGCATTCCTTAATAACCACCAGTTTGAAATATAATTCTTAACTATGGTTGACAGTCAATCATCAAAATTATTTTCAAATTCTGAGATCATATAAAGCATTTATATTAATAAATATCATAGAAAATTACATGACATAATCTATAGTTTTCACCTTCCTATGGTCTTAGCTGTTCATCGCATAAATATTGTAAGCTATCCTTATTCTCCAAAAATTATCTTTTTCATGGCATTCATCACCACCGCTCCCATATTACTTATGTATATTTTATTACTTAAGAAAAAAGAAATTAAATTAAATATCCAAAATTAAATTTGTATCATTTTAGGGATTTAAATCTTCAAAGCAAGGGCATTCAGAGCAAGAACTGAGTTTATAGTCACTATTTTCTACTGTAAGCATTGCCCAGAATTTCTATCATGAAATGCTTGCATTCTAGTGGATGTACTTTGGTTTCGATATGCAGTTACATAGTAAATTATATGTGGAAAACTTTGGAAGTAACATACAGGGGATACTTTTCTTTTACTGATTTAATCAAAGTAAAATAAATCCTAATTGATAAAAGGTGTATATATTTTAAAAATCATATGTTTGGGTGTATTATTTGAGGAAAGGTGCTGACTCTCATTTTGAATATTTGAAGATATATGCTGCTTGATTAAACCTGTAAATATTTTCAGGCAAATAATAATAATGAATACATAGACATTTACAGCAACAATGTATAAAACTAGTAAAGCTTTGATTATGTCATACGGTGCCAGGGAAGTATTTCCATCAAAGGATCATAGTCTAATAGAGAAAACATATTTTTCAAAAAAATAAATTATTTCTTGCATTCATTATATACCATGACAGGGCATAAAGTCTGTAGTGATTATTTTTAAATGTTGCCTTTTGTCTCCAATCACTGGCACTTGCTCTAAAGAGCTTACACTAAAGCTCTTTTCAGGCTCCTCTCCTGGATTCACAGGATTTTTCATTGTCAGCACTTTACTTGGAACTTACAGGCTCCTTGTCTTTCTTCCCTTCTCCCCTTTTCTTCAACTTTACATCAGGAAACCACAAGTGCAAAGGTATGTGCAGAGAAGAATAAGCCCAAAACCACGCTGGGGTAGTTGTATTAATGATTGTTACAGAGTTCTAAACTAGGAATAATGGTTGAGATCTTTTGACTCCCTGAAAGAAATTCCAGAACCCAAAGTAATTAATCAACACTTGAGGTAGAATCACAAAGCCAGGCACAAAGATATAGGGAAAATGAAGAGATTTCACTCATTCTCATTATACACCCCTACCACATGACGTGGGGATGGGCGAGGGAGAAAGAATCCATCCTTACAATTTGGAACACAGGCTTTATGATGTGACCATTGCCATTGCATCTCAAAGTTATAAATTGTTAATGCATATGGTTGAATATATAGGGCTACAATTTCCATTAATGTAGCACATTTGGAAATAGAAATGGACTAGCTGCAGTACAGTATATTCTGTGATGTGAAGTTGGTAACATGAAAGGGTTTACAAGAATGGGAATAAGATGACACTGTGAGAGATAATGTTGCTGAGTGAGAAGCATTATAAACTGTTTACAATATGCTAGGATTAAATTATCTGCATAGACAGAGCATCAGCAAGCAACAGAAGGGTGTCCTTCCTAAATCCAGCATTAGTTAATTGAAAACTACCAACCGTGAACATTTGGTGGGGGTCTAAAATTCAACCAGTGCAACAATTAAAAATCTAAGAGGAGGAACATTTTCTTAGGATTGAATTTTACCAGGTAACAGTGAGATATAACTAAGAGAGATTCAGAAATCTTTTTTGTGTGCAGCATTTTATCTTCTTTTTCAATACTAAGTAAGCTGGGAAAAAATGGAACCTAGGAATGTATAGAAAAGTCTTCTCCAGATATATTAGAAAACCCATTTAAAAATACAGGAAACAGATGTGTATTGGAGAATATATTTTGTTCCCAATAAAATCTGGATTCTGTGAAACTCATGAAAAAAAATTATGTAATGCAGGCCAAGATGGAAAGGTATCTAAAAATGTAGACAGGAATAAGAAGGGAGCTGAATGGGATAAAAATACAAAAAGAAACCAAAATGCAATTGTACTACATAGCTTTTATTAGAAATAGTAATAGCAAGTGACTCCATAACAAAATTAAATCTTGATTTCAATTTTCATGTGTTCATTGAATTAAAAAAACAGAAAAAAAGAGACATATATAGAAATTATCCAAATGGATATTTGTGCAAGAGAATATGAATTCAACATATGGTCATTTCTCCTGAAAATGATATTAGAATAAATATAAGAAAAGGAATAATCAATGATAAAATAGAGATAGGCTTTCCTGAGTTGAAGAAATAATAGATTCTATAGACTGACATATTTCATTGTATAATAGACAAAATTAATGAAAAGGGATAATATTCAAGCTGATGCTGGTGAAATTACTATTAAGATTAATAAATAATGAATTATTATGAAACAATATTTTAGAAACAAAAATCAATGAATTTAAAAAGACTCAATGGAATTATTGTTGTATTGGGAACATTTTCTATATGCTTATGTATTCTTTTAAAAATATTACTTCAGTACTTAGTCATGTACATATATTATAATTGGTTTAGCCTTTTCTTATCAGTGGATATTTGGGTTATATTAAATGGCTTGCATTTTAAAATAATTTTGTGATAAATTGTGTATAAATATTTTATTTAGCATTTATGAGTTTGAGTGTTTTCTTTTTGTTGTTGTTATTTTGTGTGTTTTTTTGAGGGACAAAGGCCAGTTATTGAAACTGGGACCTTCTATACGGAAATCTGGTGCTCAACCACTGAGCCACATTGGCTCCCCTGAGTTGGTTTTTTTGTTTGTTTGCTTGTTGTTTGTTTTTCTGTGTTTAGGAGGCATGAGGAACTGAACCTGGGACCTCATGTGGGAAACAGGCCCTCAAACTCTTGACCCACACCCACTCACCAAGTATTTCTTAAAATAGAATCTTAGAAGTAGAATTACTGATTCAAAAAGTATCAAATTTTAGAGATTCATAATATATATTTTCTACATTGTTTTTCATAGAGTTTGGCTATTTATGCACTCTCCAGTTTATCCATCTTACTGCACCCTTGTTCACAGCTCTTCATTCACTTATTGGATGAGTATTTCCTGTCCTTCCCTCACTGTGTTATTTCTGGGGCCTTAAAAATCCATTAAATAAGATTTTAACATCAAGAAGTCTGCCCTCTAATGGAGGTAAAGGGGAGGAATATTGCATAACTCTCAATTATAAAACACTGTGGTAAGAACAATGATAAATCAGTGAAAGACAGAAGTTATTATGGAAGAAAAGATAGGTCTTAACACAGACCACAGAGTTTAGGGAAGATTCTCTGTTAACAAAGTCATATCTGCTGTGATACAGTACATTATCAAAGTTAGATTCAAAGTAATGAAGTGAAGAATGTGTGTATATTTGTCCATTTGAGTATGTGCATGTAGGAGGGTACAGGGTAATTTAGAGATAAGGAGGAACCAGAACAAAAAGTACAAGAACACAAGGGTATATACAAAAAATCACCAACTGTTTGGTTTCCTTGGAAAGCAAAGCTTTATGGAAGGGACCAGTGTTATCTAAGGCTATAGAGAATAGATGGAGCCAGATTATGGAGAAGATTGGATATAAATTTTAGGAGCTTTGTGATTGACTATCTCTATAGGCCATTAAGC
>JAQZBX010110155.1:0-10396 GCA_029593785.1 Cabassous unicinctus
TACAGCTCCCATTGCTAACATAGGAATTATAATTTCATTTTTGCCTACATTTCAGATGACAAAGATATTCAATTATAGTTTAATATGTATGTTTGATTGTCCATTAGTTTTTTAAAATATATTTATTTTTTCTAAAAGAAACTTAGATTATATAAAATGTTACATAAAAAAATATAAGGGATTCCCATATGCCCCACTCCCCACACCTCCCATTTTTCCACACATTAACTAATTCTTTCATTAGTGTGGTACATTCATTGCAATTGATGAACACATTTTGGAGCATTGCCACTAAGGATGGATTATAATTTACATTGGAGTTTACACTCTCTCCCACTCAACTCTGTAGGTGTGGCAGGATATATAATGGCCTGTATCTGTCTTTGCAATGTCACTCAGGAAAATTCCAAGTCCTCAAAGTGCTCCCATATTATACTTCTTTTTCCCTCTCCCTGACTTCAGTATCTACAGTGGCCACTGTCTCCACATCAATGATATAACTTCTTCCATTGCTAGAATCACAGTAAGTCTATAGTGGAATATCATTAATTCCACTCTAGTTCATATTTTATTCCCCAATCCTGAGAATTCTTGGATGGTGCTGCTCACTCCAAATCTAATTGAGAGAGGGCTTCGATCCCATACAGCTGATGGGTGGGACTCTCTTGCTTGCAGTTGTAGACTCTCTCAGTTCCTTGGTATGGTGTTAATGTAAAGAAATTTACATTACATAAATGTTACACAAAAAATACATGGGATTCCCATATGCCCCACTCCCTAGCCCTCCCAAATTTTCCCACACCAACAACATCCTTCATTACTGTGGACCATTTGCTACAATTGATGAACACATCTTGAAACCTTGCCACTAATGTATTGTAGTTTACACATTCTCCTGCACATTTTTGCAAGTTATTACAAGATATACAATGGCCTGTATCTGTCTTTACAATGTCCTTCAGGACAATTCCCAAGTCCCAAAAATGCCCCCAAATTACAAATATTTTTCTCTCTCCCTTTCCTCAGAACCTCCAGTGGCCACTGCCATAATAAAAGTTCTTCCATTGCTAAGACCACAACAAGTCTACAGTACAACAAATGTAAGTCTACTCTAGTCCATCGTCCCTTCCCCAATCCTGAGGATTCTGTGATGGTGATGCCCACTCCACCTCTAACTGAGATGGTGCTTAGATCCCATGGGGCAGATGGATGGGACTTTCTTGCTTGCAGTTGCAGGTTCTCTCTGTTCCTTGAGATGGTTGTTGTCAATCATCATCTCCCTGTTAGTTGTCCTGGTTGAGTTCAATGAACTAGAGAGTAGGTGTTGCAAGTCTGTTCCAATTCACGACCCAACTGGCACATGGACAGCTTAAAGCTTTAAATCTCTTGGACATACACCAAGCAACTCTAGTACTAACTATTGGCTCAAAAAGAGGGGCAGCAGAGCCATGTGTAGGGAAAAAACAACCGAGTCCAACTCTATCACACTGGGGAGCCTAAATTCCAAAGTAAGGGCAACTGACAGGGTGCCAAACTCCTGAGTAGTCTGCCCTGCTTATAGTGTCTGGATGTCTCCAGAGCCCTCAGGAGCCCCACTATTTGAGGTTATATTTACTTTGGCAATGAGTTCCTCCTGAGACATGCATAAGCATGACCTCTGAAATGACTTCCCAACTCACTTTGAAGTTTCTTAGCCATATAAACTCATTTGCCTTTACCCTTTTGCCCTTTTGGTCATGGTCTTTTTCCAGTTGCATTGCTAGTTGGTGCGTGGTAGTAATCCCTCAGTGCCAGGGAGGCTTATCCCCCAGAGTCATGTCCATGCTGGGGAGAAGGTAATTTCTGTACTGAGTTTGGCTTAGACAGAGGCCATATTTGAGGATACAAGGAGGCTCTCAGGAGGTAATGCTTAGGCAACCTATAATACTATGCTAAGTTTCAATTTGAAAAGTAAAGGTTCATAAGTACAGTCATCACAATCAAGGGCCTGTCAATGGCCCATCCTCCATCGCTAGTCACTTCCCCTGTACTCAAGTGATTCTTGTTGTCACATTACAGAATGTGGCAGAAATCTACAGGATGGAAATTTGATATTCCTTTGTTTATCGTGTGAATCTCCATACACTATGACCATGCCAAATGAACACTTGAACACATTCATATGTTTTATAGGTATGCCCCAGGTGAACATCCTCCCAAGCATTCCACAGTTGATACCCCACACCAATGATCCTCCCCTGACACAGCTGTAACCATTCTGTGGCCCAAAAGTTCTTCAAAATTGAAGCCAACAAAGCAAATACAATTAATAGGAAAATTATATAATAATGATAGTTTTAAAAACAAAGTACAAAAAAAATTTTAAAGTCAGAAATAATAAAATAAAAAATATAGAATTAACATTTTTTGACATTATGTCTTTCACCACTGTAAGATCTGTTGTCTTGTATGTACAGTGATATTTGCTTACCTTTATTTGCTCAGTGTTTTATTTTTTTCATTTTGTCTTCAAAGTAGCCTTAGGTTACAGAAAAGTCACATAAAGAATATGGGTGTTTCCCATATACCCAACAACATCTCCCTTTTCCCCTTTCCCTACTGTATTAGTCAGCCAAAGGGGTGCTAATGTGAAATGCCAAAAATGGATTGGTCTTTATACAGGATATTTATATAGGGTAGAAGTCCACAAATACCAGGCCGTAAAGCGTTGTTTCTTCTTACCAAAGTTCACTGCCACGTGTTGGAGCAAGACAGCTGCCGACGTTTGCCAGGGTTCAGGCTTCTTGTGTTCCTCTCTTCCCAGGGCTGTGTTTCTCTCCAGGCTTAGCTCTTCTGGTTCCTCCACAAGGCCAGCTGTAGACTATCAGGTGAATGGCTCAATTCTCTTCTCCTGGGGCCTTTTCTCCAACATCAAAACTGCTTCTCAAAAACTGCTTCTCAAAACTGCTTCAACTGTGTTCTTTGCCTTGCCTTTTATATTCGATTCCCCACCCACCAAGGGATGGGGCTCAATGCCCTACTGACATGGCCCAGTCAACGCCCTAATCATAACTTAATCATGCCCAGATTAACAGATCAGTTTACAAGCATGATCCAATTATATTTTTGGAATTCATAATTAAATCAAACTGCCCAACTGCAACACCTACTAATAACATTTTACATGTGGATGGTACATTTGCTATAATTGATGTACAAATAATAAAACACTGATACTATCCATCATCAGTGATATGTTCCATCTATTCTATTCCTCCCTCCTTCTCCCCTCAGGACCCATCAGGATTAACTCATTGAAAGATAAGATTCATAGTTACTTGCAACAACATTGAGGGATTGACATACTGGCCGCTCCTCCCTCCCCTATTAGGCACTGCCTATGCTCTCAAGAGACTCCTGTCCCTCTACTTGAGATCACAGCAGGACTTCCCAGGATGGCAGTCCAACATCTTCCTACTCATTATGTGAGTCTCCAACCCCTGATACAACACACTATGACAAGATGAATGCTATGCAGTCCCTATAAGCTTGCCTCAGGTGTGCCCTGTCCCACAAGCCCCCCACATCCAACACCTTAAATCAGTAGCCCTTTCCTGCCAGATTTGCCAAAAGAACATTCCCAACATTGTACTTTCAACCACATACCTGCAAATTCCCAGAGTTCACCTACTCCTTCTCCCAAGCCACCCCCCAGTTCCATGGACAGTCTAACCCATCCTCCCTACCCAACCGACCCCCTCCACAGACCAGCACCACCCAGCCCAAAAAGCAGCACTGCACAAGTGTTATTCTAAACCACAACAAAACTACACCCTTCCACCAGTAATACATTTTGCCTATATGGGCATTGACTCACAATCTTCTTCCTTTCTGTCTCCTGTAAACCTATCTTCCAGACTCTAGCTCTGTAATCCTGCTCAATTTGTTTAATTCCTCTCAGTGAGGTCATGTAGTATTTGTCCTTCAGAGCCGGGCTTGCTTCACTCAACATAAAGTCTTCAAGGTTCATCTATGCTACCCCATGTGTTAAAAATGCACTTATTCTTACAGCTGAGTAATATTCCATTGTATGTATATACCACAACTTGTTTATCCATTCATCTGTTGATGGACCTTTGGGTTGTTTCCAACCTTTGGCAATAGTGAAAAATGCTGCTATGAACATTTGAGTGCATATATCTGTTCATGTCCCTGCTTTCAGTTCTTCTAGTTATATACCCAGTAGAGGGATTACTGAATCATATCACAGTTCTATAATTAGCTTCCTGAGGAACTGTAAAACCGTCCCCCACCATGGCTGTACCATTCTACATCCCCACCAGCAGTGGATAAGTGTTCCCATTCCTCCACATCTTCTCCCACACTTGTAGTCCTGTTTTTTAATAGCCAACAGGCTAATGGATGTAAGATGATATCTCACTGTAGTTTTGATTTGCATTTCCTTAATATCTAGTGATGTTGAGCATCTTTTCATGTGCTTTTTAGCCATTTGTACTTCTTTGGAGAACTGTCTGTTCAAATCGCTTGCAAATTTTTTAAATTGGTTATTTGTCTTTATATTTTTGAGGTAGAGGAATTCTTTATATATCCTGAATATTAGGCCCCTATCAAATAGATGGTTACCAAATATTTTCTCCCAATGAGTAAGCTGCCTTTCACTTTCTTGACAAACTCCTTTGAGGCAAAAGATTTTTTTATTTTGAGGAGGTCCCATTAATCTATGTTTTTCTTTCATTGCCTGTGATTTGGGTGTAAAATTCATGAAACAATTTCCTAATTCAAGATCCTGTAGATGCTTCCCTACATTATCTTTTAGGAGCTTTATGGTCTTGGCTCTTATATTTATATATTTGATCCATTGAGAGTTAATTTTTGTGTAAGGTATGATGTAGAATTCCTTTCTCATTCTTTTGGATATAAGATATCCACTTCTCCAAGCATGATTTTTTGAAAAGACCATTCCCTCCCAGCTGAGTGGGCTACATGGCCTTGTCAAATATCAGGTGACTGTATATGTGGAGATCTATATCAGAACACTCAATTTGACTCCATAGGTCAGTATGTCTATCATTCTGCCAATACCATGCAGTTTTCACCAGTGTAGACTTATAGTATGTTTTAAAGTCAAGTAGTGTGATTCCTCCAATTTCATTTTGCTTTTTCAATATATCTTTGTGTATTCAGGGCCCCTTGTCCTTTCAAATAAATTTCATAGTTAGCTTTTCCAATTCAGTAAAAAATATTGTGATACATTTTATTGCTATTGTGTTAAATCTGTAAATCAGTTTGAGTAGGATAGACATCTTAATGATGTTTAGTCTTCCTATACATGAACAGGGAATATTCTTCCATTTATTTAGGTCCTCATTGATTTCCTTTAACAGTGTTATGCAATATTCTGCACATAAGTCACTTACATCTTTAAATTTATTTCTAGATATTTGTTTCTTTTAGTTGTTATTGAAAATGGGATTTTTTTCTTGATTTCCTCCTCAGATTGCTCATTGTTGCTGTACAAAAATGCTACTGATTTGTGCACATTGATCTTATAACCTGCCACCCTACTAAACCTATTTACAAGCTCTAGATGGTTTGCTGTAGATTTCTCAGGGCTTTCTTTGTAGAGGATCATGTCGTCTGCAAATAGTGAAATTTTTACTTCTTCCTTTCCTATTTGGATGCTTTTTATAACTTTTTCTTGCCTCAATGCTAGAGCAAGTAGATCTAATACAATATTAAATAGTAGCAGTGAAAGTTGGCATCTCTGTCTTGTTCCTGATCTTAGAGTGAAAGCTGTTAGGATTTCACCAATGAATATAATGCTAGCAGTGGGTTTTTCATATATACCCTTATCATGTTGAGGAAGTTTCCTTCTATTCCTAACTTTTGCAGTGTTTTCATCAAGAAAGGGTGCTGTATTTTATCAAATGCTTTTTCTGCATCTATAGAGATGATCATGTGATTTATTTTTTTTTATCTGTTTGTGAGGTGTTTTGTCTTGATCAATTTTCCTATGTTGAACCATCCTTGCATATCAGGGATGAAATCCACTTAGTCATGGTCTATAATTCATTTAATATGCTGTTGAATATGACTAGCAAGTATTTTGTTGAGGATTTTAGCATCTAGGTTCATTAGATAGATTGGTCTATAGTTTTCCTTTCTTCTGGCTTCTCTGTTTGGCTTTGGTATTAGAATGAAGTTGGCATCATAGAATGCCTTAGGCAATGTTCCCTCCACTTCTATTTTTTGGAATAGTTTAAGCAGGATTGGTGTTAGTTCTTCTGGAATGTTTGGTAGAATTGACCTGTGAAGCTGTCTGATCTTGGGCTCTTCTTAGTTGGGAGGTTTTTGATGACTAATTTTATCTCATTACTTGTGATTGGAGTGTTGAGATGAAAGAAGAAAATTTATTCTTTCATCAATGTTGGCTGCCTGTGCATTTCTAGGACTTTGTCCATTTCCTCTAAATTATCCATCTTTTTGGCACAAAATTTTTCAAAAGTATCCTCTTATGACACTCTTTATTTCTGTGGGGTCAGTGATGATATCCCCTTCCTCATTTCTTATTTTATGTATTTGCATCTTCTCTCTTTGTCAGTGTAGCTAAGGGTTTGTCAACTTTATTAATCTTCCTGTTTCTTAGTACAGCTTGTAATTTTTTGTTGGTGTCTAGGCATCTGTTTATCTTGATGGGTTTATTCAGTTGATTAGCTTCTCTTTCTACTCTAGCAATTTATTTGTTGTTGTTTTTGTTTGTGTGCTAAGGTTTCACTTTAACAACCCATTCCTCTTATTCTATTTCCTTGCTGTTTTTTATGTTCCCTTGAAAAAAATTAGGACCAGAGAAAAGGAATGACATAAGAATAAAAAAAGAATAGTAAAAGGGAGAAACAGGATCATCTAAGACCTACAAAAGTGAATAATTAACACAAGTAAGAAGTACAGAGGAATAAGAATTAAAAAGTGGAGTAGAAATAATGAAATGAAAGATGAATAGAGAGAAATATATACTATGGATTAAAAGGCAGGAATTTTCAGAAAAGTGGAAAAGAAAAAAGAAAAGAGAAAAAGAAAAAAATGGAAAAAGAAAGAAAACAGGAAAAAAAGGAGACTAGAAATGAAAACAAGAAAAATTGAAGATCAAACAAAAAGAGGTGAAATGGAAGAACAACAGCAGAAAATAGCAAATAGAAAAAGGAAGAAAGAAATGAAATAGTGTAGGTTGAAAAAATATCAGTAAAAAAAAGGGGGGGTGGACATAGAAAGAGGAAACACAACAAATAATAAACAAGATAGGAGCACCTAAATTTAAAAAGGAGAAAAAAAGAACAACAACAAAAAAGGAAAAACAACCTTCCTTCTTTGGTCCCTAAGGAGATTCTCAGGCTGCCAGTGTTCATCAATCACCCTGCAGCCTGCCCTATGCAGGTTCTGAACTGTGTTTTAGTGAGCAAAATAAGGTAACTAAAAAAGGAAACTTTTTAAACATACACACACACACACACACACACACATATGAGATCTAAGAAAATCTAAAGGCAAAAAGAATGTCTAAATGTTTCCTGTAAAAGGAAACATGTCTCATAACCTGGAGGATCACTCCTCTAGGAAGAACTGGGAATCAAACCAGGGACCTCGGGCATGCAAGGTGGAAATTCCTCCAATGAGCTAAAGTATCCTTAGGCTAGTTAGCCTTTCAGAAAGCTATCCACTTTCTTTCTCTCCGGCAGGTTAGATTCCTAACAGTTTGCCAGAGTCTTGCTGATTAGGCATCTGTCTGTCCCTGGCCCTCTCAAACTTAATTCCTCTCTTTAGCTGGGTGGCTAGGCATGACAGCCTGCCTGAGGAGATCCCCACTCCTCTCCCCATTGGGTAGGGGTCCTTTCAAAGATTCAATGGGGGCTCAGCTGGCCAAACTCAACAAAAAGAAATTACTCTGCCCCCTCCCAGATCCCTTTTCCTTCCAGGGAATGCCCCCTCACAGTCTGATCAGAGCAGCAGAGCATCAAGCAAATTGCTCCACCTAGGCTGTTTGCCCTAAGGGCAGGGGATATGTGCCACTTCCAGCCACAGGGGCAAGCAACTCAGAGTGTTCCTTTGGCTTCTCTTTCCAGAACACTGCTAGATGACTCAGGACACCTTCTCATTCTATATATATCCAAAGCAGCTACTTCAGATAGGCCTCTGTCCTCTATATGCTACTTTATTGTGAGAGGGTCACATTCTGCCTACGGTCTTTGGCACCATTTTCCCAGAAATCTAAACTTCCAGTTCTTGATCACACTTTCTGTCTGACACTCCCTTCCCCCACTCTCTACCAAGCTAATCCCACTCATCTTTTGTTGATCCTGATAATTTCTACCCAAGATCCATCACCTCTTTATTCCTTAACTTGTTGAAACCTAATTTGTTTGAGAAAGTAATGTGACCAAATTTAAATGCTCAATTATCTAACTTGAAGCTAGGGGTGGCCCAGTTTTGACCAAAAAAATGTATGAAAACTTTGGGATTTAACTTTTATAGTTAAAATTTTTTAAAGCAAAGAGAGTAATTTTTTTCCCCCTGTAGTTTACTGCTGCCTCTTCCTGAAATACAAGCATGATGCCTGTGGTGAAAATGTCAGTAGGTAATCCTAGGGCAAATGTATGAGAATGAAGACTTATGCTCACGATATCAGGGCAGAAAGAAAGAAGATGGGGGCCTCTTTAATTCCTTGAGTTCCAAACCATTTTTCACCCTTCTTTGTTCTAGTCTGTGCCAGGGGAAGCTGATCCCTATGGGCTGTCTGCCTTATTCAATTTGGTTGCTTGCTGAATTATAGTTAGATTTCCTGATTCAAAGCACCAGAAAATCACGATGGTGAGAAAACTTGGAATGAAAGAGGAGAGTATTTTTCCCTGCTTCTCTTTGTTTCATCATACTACATTTCTGAGAGTAGCTGCATCTCTTCAAGATGTGTCAGGCAGCCCTCTCCATAGTTCCCAATATCCATTGACTTTGTAAGCTCTTTTGATTCCCTTGTCCTTCCAAGCCAATGGATGCCCACCAGCTACTCTCATTATCTACACTCTCTGTGCCCTGTCCTCCCTTTTGATTCTCACATCTCTACTCAAAATTGTAAATATATCCTTCACTCTAACCACCAAAGATGACCTTTTTTACATGCCAGAATCCTACCTGCTACTTAAATGAAACATAGTGGTGCCACTGAGCTAACACACCAGCATTTCACTAGCCCTCCATTCTCCTTGTTGCCTTAGAAATACAACCCATTTCTGTTGGTCAGATTTCCTCTTACCCCCAATTTCATTCTTTCATTCAAGGTTTTATATTTGTTTTAGTTTGCTAAAAAATACTGGGAGCCATATACCAGAAATGGTTTGTTGTTTATAATGGGAATTTCTTAGGTTAAAACTTACAGTTCTGAGTCCATGTAGTGTCCAAATCCAGGCATCATCAGAGATGCTGTCTCACACAAGCTACAGCTGTGGGCAATCTGGCACATGGCAGTGCATAATTGCAGCTCTGCCCAAATCAAAGCATCAAGCAAATCTCTCTCTCAGAGCTCAGCTGTGGGCAATCAGGTAAATGGCTCCACTCTCCCCTCTCATCCAGACCTCTCTCTCAGCCTCACAGGGTTCTCTTTCTGGGCCTCTGTGCTCCACTGATGACAGCCTCAGCCTCCAGGTCCTCTCTCTGTGCCTTTTGGGGTTTCTCCTTCCCTGCTTTTTTCTGTGTTTCACTGTATGTTTCTCCATTTACAAAGGACTCCAACAAGAGGTTAAAACACATCCTGGGTCATGGCTTACTGAAATCAAATCAAAGTCCCTCCCAACTGAATCCAATCCAATCAAAGGGTCCCACACTGACAGGAATAGATTAGCTCTAAGAACATGATCTTTTCTGAGATCCACAGAAATCCCCAAACTGTCACAATATTAAATGCAGTTTCCCCAAGGAATAAGTCACTTCCCACAGCTGCCAGTTCCTGCATTCCTCTATAACTTCCCTATTACATTATCCATCATTTTCTCTTGTAATTATTTTTCATTTTGTTTTATTCTGTTGGGCTGCCAAAATGCAATATTCCAGAACAGCTGCTGGTGATCCTTTCTTTTCTGTGTTTTGTTGCTTTCAGCTTCTGGCTTCCTCTCTGTGCTTCTGTGAGTTTCTCTCTTTGTCTATTTCCATTTTCATCCTGATTATAAAGGGTTCAAGAAACGGGATTAGGACACACCCTGGGTCACACACTGCTGAAGAAATCAAATCAAAGAGTCCCGCCTACAGTAGGTTTACAGCCACAAGAATGTATTATCTCTAAGTGTCGCTGACTCCCGGGCGAGGGGTGATCAGCCCGGCTGCGGCCCGGGGCGACACAGGCTAGATATGGGCC
>JAQZBX010110156.1:0-10398 GCA_029593785.1 Cabassous unicinctus
ATATATATAAATAAATAAAACAGAATTCATGCCTCTTCTCTACCTTTCCAAAGTCCAAAAGAGATACTAGCTGGAGCTTAGATTGTATCCTTCCAGTCCATATTTTCTTGTTTTACTAGATTGTTATATATCCCTACAACATTTCTAATATTCTAATAAAGGTTATTTTTTAAAGAATTATTCTATAACCTGCTTTTATTTATTTATTTTTCACTCTGTTATCTGTTTGAGATCTATCCAGGTTGGTACATGTGGCTCTAATTCATTCATTTTAACAGCTGTGTAATCCTTTATCAGTGCAACACTTTATTTACCCATTCCCATAGTAATGGATATTTAGATTTATCTTCCTCCTCCTGTTTTTGTTTGCATTAGAGCAATGCTGCAGGGGGCAACTTCTAGAAAGGCAGCATGAGGAGCTGTGCAGATCCTCCTCCCACCAAAACAACCATAACCAGTGAAAATTATTTTTTAAAAATCCCAACACTTAAAGTATCTTCTAATTTCCCTAAAAGCATACAGAAAATGGAGAAAATTTTATTCAAGAAATCTAGTAATTATCAATACTAACAGCAAGAGTATGTGGCATTTGAGGGATAACTCATTATCTCTCTCTCCCAACCCGACTTCATTGTGCTGGAAGCTGAAAGCTGGGTGAGCATAGCCAACATGGGGCTCCTTTGTTCCACAACTCCCAGTTGGAGCCTACTGAAACTCTGCCCTCATTTCTCACCAGCATCCCTCCAACTCCATGCTGCAGTGACTCTGTTCAAGGCAAGTGCAGCTGAGAGGTTCAGATTCTTTGCTTCACTCAGCTCCTATATATAGGGTGAAAGTGTTACCTCAGGCCTTCCGGCTGAGACTACTGGGGCACAATTACCTCCCCCTTCACTCTTTTTTTTTTTTTGCCCCACTGAGATGACTCCTTCTTCTGTCTGGTCATTGTCTGCTCGCTGTGGCTCCTGGTTGTCTGCTTGCTGTGTCATCTTGTTGTGTCTGCTCATTGTCTCTGCTTGCAGTGTCCTCTTGTTGTCTGCTCATCTTCTTTAGGAGGCACCAGAAAAAAAACCTGGGACCTCCCATGAGCAGGGTGGGTGCCCAACTGGTTGAGCCACATTCACTCCCTGCTTGTTGCATCTGCTCATTGCATCAGCTCATTGCGTCTGTTCATCTTCTTTAGGAGGCACAGGGAACTGAACCTGAGACCTTCCATGTGGGAGGCAGGTGCCCCTCCCCTTCACTCTTAAGACAGAGGTCCTACATCAGGAGCAGCAAGCCATTAAGACCAGAGGTTACTGCCCCTCCCTAGGGCCAGCTCATAAAGCAGGAGTGCCAATCAAAGAGAAATGGACCATTGTCCCTACCCTCATCTCTGGAGTAGTGGCACTGAGGTTTTGGCCAGGGGATGAGGCAGGTCATAAGAAAAGAGAGATCTGAAGCTCACCCAAGGAAATAGACTTTAATTAGAACAGAGTGTGGAGAAGTTTAAGCCTAAAGGAGATCTGGAAAACAATGGAGATTTTGGTGGTATGCAATTAAGAGGAGACTGGCAGCTTCATGAGTGTCATAATCTATACCAGCTAGAAGTTTACTGGAGACAACTTTAAAAAGAGATGGCTAAGAAGAGTCCTCCTAGGATTGGAAGAAACATCAAACCTGCCTCCAAGACTGTACAAGGCAGGTATAGGTAAGACATTCCCATTCCAGAAGGGAGAAACTGAGTGGAAAAGAGAGTTCATTGTTCCCAAAGAAATCTAAAACTCAGCACGGTGAACTCCATAAGATTTCAAGGTCCAACTTTATGTTCCTTCCACCATTATCCCACACCTTAATATCCATTCCCACACATATCTCCTTGATTTCAATTTTATAAACTGGAAGGAATTCATGCAGTTCTTTTGAGTGTAGCATACCTCCCCATGGGTTACACTTTATACCTCACCTTTGAGGGTCCACTGTGACCTTAGTTTAGTTATGGTCTGGAAGCAAAGAGAAGTGGTGGGGGGTTGTTTTAGTTTGCTAAATAGCTGCCAAACTCAGTATTCCAGAAATGGGTAGGCTTTTACAATGGGGATTTACTAGGTTGCAAGCTCACTCTTCCGAGGTTGAGAAGAGTCCAAATCAAGACATCATCAGCCAAAACTCTCTCCTCGGGGACTAGCTGTGGGTGACCTTGGAATCCCCTGTCCCATGGAAAGGCACATGGTAGGCTGTGTCCAGTCTCTGCCTTCTCCTCCAGGCTCTGTACTTTCAGCTTCTGGCTGTTCCATCTGCGGCTTTTCCCTTCAGCTTCTGTTTTCTGGGTTTCTCTTTGAGCTCCTGTGTTTTGATCCGTGTTCCTCCCCTTTATGAAGGTTTCCACTAAGAGGATTAATACCTGTCCTCGGGTCAAGCCTTACTGAAGTAATCTAATCAAAAGGACCTTAGCTGAAGTGGTATATTCAAAAGATCCCAAGTACAACAGGTTCACACCCATGGGAAAGGATTACCTCTAAGGCCATGATTTTTTGGAGTCCATATAGCATAGAACTACAAAAGGTGTGTACTGAGAGGAATTAGTGGTGTCTGGCAATCAACTGTCTCAGGGAATTCCATTACAAGTTTGTTATCGAAACAGGATTAATGTCCCCAGACAAGTGTGGGAGGGCTGCTTTCTCAGGGAAGGCCATTACAGGCTTATCTGCAAAGAAAACTCAGTAGAATTTAGGGATTCAATGTCTGCTGCCTTATCATGATGTGCCCATATGCCCCATTCCAATTTTTTTAATCTTTTCTACAAATTAATTTTTATTTACAAATACTCTACACCCAGCAAGCAAAAATTCCCGCTTCCCCCCTCCCCTAACTTCTGGTAATCACTAATCTATTGTGTGTCTCTGTGAATTTCCTCTTATAGACATCTCTTAAAAGTGACAGCATACTGTGTTTGTCCTTATGTGCCTTGCTTGTTTCACTGAGCATAATGTTTTAAGATTCTTCCATGTTGTAGCATGTCTTAGAACTTCATTCTTTCTTATGGTGAAATAATATTTCATTGTGTCTATGTATTATGTTTTGTTTATGCATTCATTTGTTGATTTCCACCTTTTGGCTATTGAGAATAATGCTGTTATAAACATTGATGTACAAGAATCTGTATGAAATCTTGCTTTCACATTCTTTGGGAATATACCTAGAAGTAGAATTGCCAGGTGTATATTTAACTTTTTGAGAAACCCCATATTGCTTTCCACAATGGTTGCAGTATTTTACATTCCCTTTAGCAATGTACTGGAGTCCCCATTTTTCTGCATCTTCTGCAACTCTTGTTATTTTCCATTTTTTAAAAGAATTGCCATCTTGGTGGTTGTGAAGTAGTATCTAATTTACAAACATAATCCACTATTTCTTTTTGGAATTCATCAATAATTTTAAACTGCTACACACACATTTACAATCAACCTTATTAAAAATCCTACATTCATTAACCATAAATTCCCCCTTCTCAACTTCAATTCTATCTCCAAGTAACCTATACTCTAGAGTTTAACTCCATGAATTTCCTCATAATATTTAGTATATATTAGTGAGAGCATACAATATTTGTCCTTTTGTGTCTAGCTTATTTCACTCAACATGTCATGTGTTGTTTCCATTTTTTAGCAATTGTGAATAATGCTGCTATGAATATCAGAGTGCAAATATCAGTTCACACTCCCTTCTTTCAGGTCATCTTAGTATATTTCTAGTAGCAGGAATGTTGGCTCATATGGCAGATCTATATTTAGCTTCCTGAGGAAATACAGAACTGTTTTCCACAGAGGTTGCACCATTCTACAATCCCACCAACAGTGAAAGAGTGTTCCTATTTCTCCACATCTTCTCCTGCACTTGTAGTTTTCTGTTTATTTTTTTTAAATAAAGTCCCTTCTGTAAGATGAGAAATGATAGCTCATTGTAGTTTTGAGATGCATTTCCTTAATAACTAGTGATGTTGAATATCATTTCATGTGCTTTTAGTCCATTTGCATTTCCTCTTTGGTTAATGTCTATTTAGATGTTTTACACATTTTTAAAATTAGGTTGCTTGTCTTTTTATCGTTGAGTTGTATGATCTCTTTGTATAACATGGAAATGAAATACTTATCAGATGTGTGGTTTCCAAATATTTTCTCCCATTGCGTAGGCTGCCTTTTCACTTTCTTGCAAAGTCATTTGGAACACAAAATTACTTAATTTTGAGGAGGTCCCATTTATTGATTTTTTGTTGTTGTTGTTGTTGCTCATGGTTTGGGTGTAAGGCTTAAGAAACCACGACCTACCAAAATATCTTAAGGATATTTCCTTACATTTTCTTCTAAGAGTTTTCTGGTTCTAGCTTTTATATTGAGGTTTTGTCTATTTTAGGTATGATAAGGAATTGTACTGTGACATAACTAGCATCCCACATTCCTTACAATTTGTAAACTTTATGTTGTAATATCCAGAGTTAGATCTTTCCAGTGCTTTCTAGTGATGTACAACAGCTACATACTAGGAGGGATGTACATGTCTGGACCAGGAACCAGGAAACCCTGTAAAGAGTCAGATATTAAATATTTAGTCTTTATGAGCAAAATGATGTCTGTCATCACTAGTCAATTTTGTTCTTTAATGTGAAAGCAGCCACAGAAAATATGTAAATGCTGAATGTGTCTGTGTTCCAATAAAACTTTACTTACAAAGTGGATGGTGGGTCAGATTTGGCCTGTGGGCTATAGATCCCTAGTCTAGACTTTGAGGCTTTCTTATCAAATATGACTATTGTTCCATTGACAGGATTGTTCATTTAGCTATCTGGTTTTTAAATACTCTGGCAATTATTTTTTAATCAATTTTATTGATACATATTAATAAAGTATACAATTCCTCCAAGGTGTACAATCAATGGTATTTGATATAATCACATAGTTGTGCATTCATTGCTTTAATCATTATTAAAGGATTTTCATTATTTCAATATTAATAATAATAAACAAAGAAAACCCCAAAGAAACAAGAAAATTCCTTACCTCTCAATCTGTCTATGCTTCCCTCACTGTACATAGCTGCTGTTTCTGGCTATTCTATCCTAAGTATATAATCAATCACTTTTAGTATAATCACAATGTTGTGCATTCATAATCTTAAAAATTCTAGAACAATTTCATTACTCCAAAAAGAAAGACTCCAAACCCCTTAGCATTCCTTCCTCAGACCTACATAACAATGAATATTTCATCTTTATGAATTGGTTTATATTTATATTTTATATAAATGGAATCATATAATATGTAGTACTCTGTATCTGGTCTCCTTCACTTAGTATAATGGGTTTTTTTGTCAGATAATAATATTGTATAGTATTAACTTACATTTGTAATACTTCAGGGAAAGATTATCTTATATATACAATTCTACCTGTATTCATATTTCACATAATATATTTAGTTCATAATAGGGCAATCATACAGTATTTTTCCTTTTGTGTCTGGCTTGCTTCACTCAACATAATGTCCTCCAGGTTCATCCTTGTTGTCATATGTTTCACGTCTTCATTCCTTCTTAATGCTGCATAATATTCCATCATGTGTATACGCCACAATTTGTTTATTCATTCATCAGTTGATGGACACTTGGTGTCGTCATTGGGCAATTTGATGTAATTATGAATTCCAAAAATATAATTTGATCATGCTTGTAAACCGATCTGTTAATCTGGGCATGATTAAGTTATGATTAGGGTGTTGACTGGGCCAGATCAGTAGGGCATTGAGCCCCACCTCTTGATGGGTGAGGGAAGAAAATATAAAAGGCATCACAAAGAACAGAGTTGCAGCAGTTTTTGAGAAGCAGTTTTGATGTTGGAGAGAAGGCCCCAGGAGAAGAGAAGTGAGCCTTTCACCTGATAGTCTGCAGCTGACCTTGTAGAGGAACCAGAGGAACTAAGCCCAGAGAGAAACGCAGCCCTGGGAAGAGAGGAACCCAAGAAGCCTGAACCCTGGCAAACGTTGGCAGCTGTCTTGCTCCAACACGTGGCAATGGACTTTGGTGAAAGAAGAAACTTAACGCTTTATGGCCTGGTATCTGTGGACTTCTACCCCAAATAAACACTCTTTATAAAGACCAACCAATCTCTGGTATATTACATTAGCGCCCCTTTGGCTGACTAATACATTTGGGTTGTTTCCAACTTTTGGCTATCATGAATAATGCTGCTATGATCATGGGTGTGCAGATATCTATTCATGTCTCTGCTCTCTGTTCTTCTGGGTATATACCTAGCAATGGTATTGCCGGTTCCATGGCAAGTCTATATTAAACTTTGTTAGGAATTGCCAAACAGTCCCCTGCAGTGGCTGTACCATTCTACATTCCCACCAACAGTGAATAGGCATTCCTATCTCTCCACATCCTCTCCAACATTTACAGTTTTCTGACTTTTTAATAGTGGCCAGTCTAATAGATGTGAAATGATATCTCATTGTAGTTTTGATTTTCATTTCCTTAATCACTAGTGATGTTGCACATTTTTTCAAGTTTTTTTGCCATTTGTATTTCTTCTTTGGTCAGTTGTCTTTTCAAGTCTTTTGTCCATTTTTTAATCAGATAGTTTGTCTTTTTATTGTTCAGTTGTATGATCTCCTTATAGCTCATGGATATTACCCTTATCAGATATGGGATTACCAAACATTTTCTCCTATTGAGTCAGCTGTCTTTTCACCCTTTTGACAAAGTGCTTTGAGGTGCAAAAGTGTTGAATTTTGAGGAGGTACCATTTATCTATTTTTTCTTTTTTTGTTTGTACTTTGGGTGTAAGGTTTAAGAAACTACTGCCTACCACAAGGTCTTGAAGATGTTTTCCTACATTTTCTTCTAGGAGTTTTTATAGTTGTTGTTTTTATATTTAAGCCCTTGATCCATTTTGAGTTAATTTTTGTATAAGGTGTGAGATAGGGGTCCTCTTTCTTTCTTTTTGGTGTGGCTATCCAGTTCTCCCAAGACCATTTGTTGAATAGACTGTTCTGACCCAGCTGGGTGGGTTTAACAGTCTTGTCAAAAATTGTTTGACTGTAGATGTAAGGGTCAATTTCTGATTTCTGGATTTGGTTCCATTGGTCAATATGTCTGTCCTTATGCCAGTACCATGCTGTTTTTACCACTGAAGTTAGGTAATATGCTTTAAAGTCAGGAAGCGAGAGTCCTCCAACTTTGTTCTTCTTTTTTAAGACTTTATTTTTTTGCTATTTGGGGTCCCTTGCCCTTCCAAATGAATTTTATTATTGGCTTATCAATTTCTGCAAAAAGGCTGTTGCGATTTTTTTGGGATTGTATTAAATCTGTAAATCAGTTTGGGAAGAATTGACATCTTAATGATATTTAGTTTTCCAATATATGAACACTTAATGTCTTTCCATTTGTTTAAGTCATCTTCAGTTTATTTTAGCAATGTTTTGTAGTTTTCTGAATACAGGTCCCTTACGTCTTCAGTTAAGTTTATTCTTAAATATTTCATTGTTTTAGTTGCTGTTATAAATGGAATTTGTTTTCTGATTTCCTCTTCAGATTGCATATCAGTAGTATATAGAAACACTATTGATTTTTGCATATTAATCTTGTATCCTGCCACTTTGCTGGTCTTGTCTATTAATTCTAGTAGCTTTGTTGTGGATTTTTCAGGAGACTCTAGATAGAGAATCATATCATCAACGAATAGTGAAAGTTTTACTTCTTTCTTTCCTATTTGGGTGTCTTTTGTTTCTTTATCTAGGCTAATTCCCCTAGCTAGAACTTCCAGTGCAATATTGAATAATAATGGTAACAGTGGACATCTTTGCCTTGTTCCTCTTCTCAGTGGGAAAGCTTTCAGTTTTTCACTGTTGATTACAATTGTAGCTGTAGGTTTTTCATATATGCACTTTAACATATTGAGCAAGCTTCCTTCTATTCCTATCTTTTGGAGTGTTTTTATAAAGAAAGGGTGCTGTATTTGGTCAAATGCCCTTACTGCATCAACTGAGAGGATCATGTGATTTTTCTTCTTCAATTTATCAGTGTGGTTTATTACACTAACTGATTTTCTTGTGTTGAACCACTCTTTCATAACTGGGATAAAACCCACTTGATCATGGTGAATAAATCTTTGAATGTGCTTTTGGATTCTGTTTGCAAGTATTTTGTTGAGGATTTTTGCATCTGTATTCATTAAAGATATTGGTGCGTAATTTTCTTTTTTAAAATATTTTTATCTGGTTTCAGTATTAGGGTGATGTTGGACTCATAGAATGAGTTTGGTACCATTCTTTCCTGTTCAATTTTTTTGAAGAACTTAGGCAAGATTGGTATTAGATGGTTTTTGAACGATTGGTAGAATTTACCTGTGAAGCCATCTGGTCCTTGGCTTTTCATATTTGGGAGGTTTTTGATGACTGTTTCAATCTCTTTACTTGTTATTGGTTTGCTGAGGTCTTTTATTTCTTCTAGGGTTAGTGTAAGTGGTTTGTGTGTTTCTAGGAATCTGTCTACCTACTCAACATTGTCTAGTTTTTTGGCATACAGTTGTTCATAGTATCCTCGTATGGTTTCTCATTTCTGCTGGGTCAGTGGTAATGTCTCCCCTCTCGTTTCTGATTTTATTTATTTGCATTTTCTCTCTTTTTTCTTGTTCAGTAGCTAAGCGTTTGTCGATTTTGTTGATCTTCTCAAGAACCAACTATTGGCTTTGTTGATTCGCTCTATTGTTTTTTCTTTTCTTTCTCCCTCTCTTTCATTTATTTTTATTTTGCTCCTTATTATTTATTAATAATAATTAATTATTATTATTAAATTATTAAATAATTTAGTATTATTTATTATTAGCCTGTTTGGGGATTAGTTTGCTGTTCTTTTCTAGTTCCTCCAGGGGTGCAGATTGGTCTTCAATTTTAGCTCTTTCTTCTTTTTTAAATGTAAGCATTGAGGGCTATAAATTTCCCTCTTAGCATTGCCTTTGCTGTGGCTATAGGTTTTGATATATTGTGTTCTCATTTTTATTCAAGATATTTGCTGAACTCTCTTGTAATTTTTTCTTTGACCCACTGATTATATTTAAGAGTATGCTGTTTAATCTCCATATGCTTATGCATTTTCCCTTTTTCCATCCATTATTGATTTCCAGTTCATTCCATTATGATCAGATATAGTGTTTTGTATAATTTCAATCTTTTAAAATTTATTGAGACTTGTCTTGTGACCAAAATCATTTGGTCTACCTTGGAGAAGGATCCATGAGCACTTGAAAAGAATGTATACCCTGCTGATTTGGTGTGAATGCTCTATAGATGTCTGTTAGGTCTAGTTCATTTATTATTCATGTTCTCTGTTTCCTTATTTATCTGCTGTCCAGATGTTCTATCCACTACTGAGAGTGATGTATTGAAGTCACCAACTATTATTGTACAGACATCTATTTCTCCCTTCAATTTTGCCAGTATGTGCCACATGTATCTTGGGACGCTCAGGTTAGGTGCATAAATATTTAGCACAGTTATTTCTTCTTGGTAAATCACCTCTTGTATTAATACATAATGACCTTATTCCTCCCTTATAACAGTTTTGCATTTGAAATATATTTTTTCCAATATTAATATTGCTATGCCAGTTCTTTTTTGGTTACTATTTGTATGGAATACTTTTCCCCAGGCTTTCACTTTTAATGTGGTTGTGTCTTTATATCTGAGGTGGGTCTCTTGTAGACAACATATAGATGGCTCATATTTTTTTACCCATTCTATCAGTTTATGTCTTTTTATTGGGGAGTTCAATCCATTAACATTTAATCTTATTACTGTAAAGGCATTACTTACTTTTGTCCTTCAGCTCTCTGTTGTCATATCGTTCTTTTGTATTCTTACCCTTTAGTTTACCCTTCCTAATAATCTTCATTTCTAAACTCTTCTCAAAATCTCTCACCCTTGTTTTGCCCTTTCAGGCTGCAGTACTCCCTTTAGTATCTCTTGTAATTTTGGTCTTTTAGTAACATAGTGTTGGGGACCTTCACGGTAGCACTCAGATCATATACCTTGTCAGCAGTGTCAGTATATATATATATATAAGATGGCCGCTAAGGCTGAAACAAAGAACAAAGAACAGCTAGCCTTCTTCACGGAAGTTAAGAGAAGTTCGCGCCAAAAGTATACTCTTTTCGCGCCTAAAAGTTTTCCGCCTTCCTCCCCAGCAACAGCACTCACCAATCCCTGGCCACCACCCGTCCTTAACCCACCAATCCACATCCTCCTCCTTTAGAGTATATAAGCCCTGCTTCTTCAATAAACTTTTGCAGCTTGATCAGAATCCTGTCTTGCTGTCATTTCTCGCGTCTCTTGTTCCATCCCATTCCCACTCCCCCTCTCGCAGGTTCCC
>JAQZBX010110157.1:0-10398 GCA_029593785.1 Cabassous unicinctus
AAAAAAAAAAAAAAAGCAGGATCAAGTTCCTTCCAGATCAGTGAACAAGGATGCTGACCTGTTTTTCCAGAGGCCTCCCATGGCACCTCTCTTACCCAAACTGCCTAATCACCTCCTATTATCATCCTAATATGGATAAGCCTTTTCTGCATATACACACATTGAATATGTATATATCTTTTATATATATATATAGTTTATATATGAAATTTACTTAGAACATATCAATAGGTTTCCTGAGAAAATTTTTGCCAATGATTATCACATAGAATTGGGAATGGGATGTCATGTACTTGGGGATTTTAATTTTCATAATATAAACTTTTCATTTTATGGTACAACTCCCTTTTCTGCTAAAACATCAAGAACATGATTTAAAGAAAATCCAGGGAGCAAATGAGTTACTGGAAAGTCCATCTTGTCCTGCCCTTATATGTGCTGTTTCAATAAGCATGGCTCTAGAATCCTTGTACCTTTGTTAAATGACTCCATTCCCAGTTTGACACCATGACAATTCATACAAAAATCTGTGGGCATTCTCTAAGAAAACCTCAGTTTTTATCAGCTCATGCCTTGTCTCTTCTAGATGTTTGAGCCTTTAAAGTCATTCATCAACATACAGACTCATCTTCACGAAGAACTTTCTGCAGTGACTTCTTGTCTCCTCTATCAGCAATTACTGAAGGATCATGTCTTAAGTACTGTCATGTCCCTAAGTACTGTGATTTTCCTTTTGAGTAGTAGCAAACTATCTACTCTGAGGGATTTCTAGTGCACACGGCAGAATCCTGTGGCCACTCAAGGAAGTTCATTCACACCTTAGAGAATAGTAGCTATCAAGTGGTGAGAAGACCTAGGAATAGAGGAAAAGAGGGAGAAAGCTTTTCAGGCCTAAGAGACACAGGACTGGTCTTCCTCTTTCAAAGGAAGCCAGTTACATGATGTATTAGTCAGCCAAAGGGTTGCTGATGCAAAATACCAGAAAATCATTGTTTTTCATAAAGGGTATTTATTTGAGTTAGAAGCTTACAGTTACCAGGCCATAAAGTGAAAGTTACTTTCCTCATGAAATTCTATTGTTATCTGTTGGAGCAAGATGGCTGCTGTTGTCTATGAGAGTTCAGTCTTCCTGGGCTCCTCTCTTCCCAGGGCTTGTTTCTTTCTGGACTCAGATGCCCTGCTCTCTCCACAAGGCCACCTGTGGATTATCAGGTAACCAGCTTTATCTCTTTCCCCAGGGCTTGATTGTGTCTCAGTTCAGTTGTTCTGCTCCTCTGTGTGTTTACTTCCCAGACTCCAGCTCAAAATTACAGCATCAAAACTGCAACAACTCCTCTGCTTTGCTGTGTAATTTTATCTGTGAGTCCTTGCCCACCAAGGCAGCAGGAACTCAATGTTCTACTGATGTGGCCCAATCAAAGACTTAATTATTATTTTATCAGGTAAAAGTGAAACTTTTGAATCCAGTACAATCTAATGTGCAAACATGCCAGTTTAGAAACATAATCCAATATCTTTTTTGGAATTAATAAATAATACCAAACTACTACACATGAGAAAGCAAAGAAGGGGCTCATGAATTTTGACTTGGAGGAATATTAGGCCCTGAAAAATATCTTCCTCTGATACTGCATAGGTCCCCCCTGTCACTCCTTTTTTGAACCTACTTCTGCAGCAAAACTCTGACTCCAAACTCCTGTTGAGATCCAAGGTGACATTTACATAACATACAATGAGAATAGTAGCAGTGGAGTGCAGCATGGTTCTGGGGAGAGAAAATAGGATTATTTGATATGCTCATAATTGTCCTCAGTAATGATGTAATACTGGTACCAGACCTTTGAGAGAGTCGTATTGTGAACAAATGTTCTAAGTTGCCATGTTTTGTGATTTAAATCCTCCCTTAGTGTTGCTGGTCTGTCAGTGGGTTCTGGTAATTGCAACTAGGTACATTATTATAGAGAGGCCCCTAAAATGCAAAATTCATTTATCTGTGAGGACAGGTAATTTCCTAATCCTATTCTATAGTCAAATCACCTTTTATCTTGGTCTTGTTTTCTCATATTTTTGACAAATGGGACATAGTTTCTTCTTCAGAATATATGAAAGAATATTTAACTTTACAATTACAATTGTACACATTTTAACTAAGGAGTTCATTTACATAAGTACTTTTGTCTTATTATGGATTTACTTTTATTGACTCCTTCAATGAAAACACAGTTGTTTCTGGCTTTGAAAGGAAAGGGCCTTCTTTATGGTTATGAAGTGAAAATGAGCAAGGCAGGTCAGGATGGAAAGAGGGTCATAGAGGAGAGAAAGTAGCATGTCTACTTCCCCAAGGCTAGAGATCATTTTTCTAGGGCTGCCCTTTAACTCCAAAGCTATGCTTTCAACATTGGTTTATATTTCTCTAAGCTGTCTCTAAGATTCATGGGTTGATCATAATTTATGAGTGATTCTTTAAACTTCTACTACTAGAGATAATATTTTTATTACCAGATCTTTTATCGATTCATTTTGTCTTGATTCAAATTAGGAAATCTAAGAAAAGAAGTTTATGCCTAAATTAAGTTTCTCTTATTCTTCATATTCCTGTTTCATCTAACTATCTATAAGGTACTTTAATTTCCTCCTGTAATGTTTACGTTACAAATACTATCACCAGTGAGGCCCCAGGTTTTATGAGACCTGAAGGAGGAATGGGATTTCCTCAAGTAAAACAGAAGAAAATTAGTATATCAACTTAGAATGTTGGCATAGAAGAGTTTAATCAAAAAAGCATAAATAAATAAAAGAGGGCTTGTGAGACTTATCTGGAAAGTGTTTTTACAAGCAAAGATTCTATATCACTTCTTTGTTTTTGTTTTAAATTTCATGATAATCTCTCCATTTTCCTGCTCACTCCATGTTTATCACTTCTTTTACCTTCAGGTCACCTTCATACATATTTTCTAGCATTGGGAATCTATTCCTTTCTCTGCCCAAGTCCATTCAGGTTAGCTCTTTTCATAAATTTGTTCTAACAGTTGACAGTTGGGTCTTTTGCTTGTTTTTCTTGTTTTGACACTTTGCCACTTCTCTCATAATTCTAATTTAAATTGTGGAAATGTATTTTTCACCAAGTTAAAATATTTTTGTAATGTATATATTTCATACTCACCTACATGTTCTAGAGACTTTTATTACTAGAGAGCATTTTGTACATTTTATGAATTATTTGTATACAAAATGATTCATGTACTTCTTCCTAAACTACTATAAGCATTACTTCATCACATTTTCTTCACTAAAAGGATAGACTTTGTGATTTCTGAAAGATGAAAGTCTTTTCTCTGAGACAGCAGGTAGGAAACAGAAGATGAATTCATGAGTGCTTAGAAGAGGGAAGATTGACATAGAAAGCAACAGGTGGCTAAGAGACTTCAAAGTGAGTTGGGAGGCCATCCCAGAGGAAATGCTTATGCACACCTCAGTAGGATCTCATAGAACACCAAAGTGGATATCATCCCACACAGAGGGGCTCCTGAGGGCTATGGAGACACCCAGGTCCTATATATGGGAAGATAGCCCCAGAGATTTATGCCTTATCAGTGGGTTCTACTTTGGGATCTGTGCTCCTGAGAGTGACAGAGTTGTACTCACATAAGTCCTCCCTGCACATGGTCCATCAGTCCCTTCTATTCAAACCTATATGTGATGCTGGAGTTTGTAGGTGTACTTCCAGAGACTGGAGCCTCTGGCCTGCCATGTGCCAGCTCTGCCGGGAATCTTGGTGGAACTTCAACTCCTACTCTACAGCTCAATTGACTCATCGAAGTCACCTGGTGAGGAGACGATGATGGACAACGGCCATCCCAGGGAATGGAAAGAGCCTGTAGCTGTAGGCAGGATGATCCTATCCACCATATCCATGGGATATAAGCCCACTCTCACTTGGAGATGGAGTTGACATCACCATCCAAGACTCCTCAGGATTGGGGGAAGAGCCATGGACTAGAGTGGACTTAATGGTATTCTGTTATAGACATATTGTGATTCAAGCAATGGAAGAAATTATAACAGTGAGGTGCAGCCAGTGGCCACTAGATGCTTTAGGGGCTAGGAAGGGAAAAAGAGTTGTAATACAGGGGCTTTCTCAGGACTTGGGAATTATCCTGAGTGACATTACAACTACAGATATAGTCCATTTTACATGAGCATATACCATGCAGAACTGTGTGGGAAAGAGTGTGATCTACAATGTGAACTATGGTCCATGCTTAGTGTCAAAGCCCCTGGATGTGTAAAGCCATTGCAGGTGATGTGCCACACTAATGAAAGATGTTTATGTGGGATGTTATGGGTGGTGTGGGAGGTGGGGAACATGTGAATCCCTGTAATTTTTATTTAACATTTATGTAATCTAAACATCTTTTAAAATATGTAAATATATATATATATATAACACTTATGTAAGCAAAAAAATAACTAAAAAACATAGTTACCAATGTTTGAAATATTTAATCTACTAAATTATCGATTAAAATATGCCTAAAACAAAAACAAACAAACAAACAAAAATATATGAACAACCCTAAGAAATATTAATAAATGAATAAATAATTGGGTCAAAAATTAAAAAAAGAAAAAGAAAGCAACACATGTATTTCTCCTAAACTGGCTTTTATGAATGGAAAGAATGGGATATTTAAGTATTTGTAGGAAAAATAAAATATGCAATAGTGAATATTTGAACTAAGTTAAATACAGGTTCTCACAAGTAATTCCATTTATCTGTAACATCCTTTTAAGTCCAAAGATTCTATGTCACCATGGTATCTAGTGTTTATTGGAATCCTATGTTGTTGTTGTTGTTGTTTTCATTATTAGACTCCCTCACTGTTTCTGGTCTCATGGGGTTTCCTTATTTCATTAATTACTGGACATTTTCATGGAAATTTATCTGGAATGGACTGTCTTTGCTCTCTGTTATGGCAAGGTATTTTCTGAGTACATTTCATGATGCTATTCTTTCAAATCTTAAGTCAATGTTTGCTTGATTTTATTTAGGTGGATTCCTTTAATAGTTTTTGTCTCATTTCCTGAATCAGTATGCAATTCAATTTGGGATACTAATGACAAAGTATACATTTCTAGAAAAATACTGTGTTCATTAGAACACTAAACCAACTGACCATCAACAAATAATCTTATTTGTTCCATTAAACAAAATGGAAACTAGTCAACTAATATTTCCTGGTATTATCATTAAGAGAGTTATACACACACAGGCAGGAGCAGTCTTAGAATGCTTGTCTCAAATGTCTATTCTCCCTAAAAGCTTCTGGAGGGTGTTGTTGAGATGAACATCTCCTGAGATATTTTTAATAAAATTCTTTTTATTTAAAGGTCTAATTGTCACAGCAATAATTTTCAAACATCACAATTTTCAAGACCAGACAGGTGTGGAGTTGGGAGAGGCAAATGAAAACATTGCAAATAGTGGAGAAGGGGAAGATTTAAACTCTAAATTTCTTAATATTTAGAGAGTAATTCATTTTTTCACTCAATCTGAATATTTTCTCAAAAGTAGGTGTGGTTTTCAAGGTTTTGCTAAGAGATGTATATACTTGAACATGCAGTGTCTCAAAAATTATTCTGCTTTGAAAAATGCAGTGCTCCTGGAATTTTCTTCTAAAATATATATGAAAATCCTATAGTTGTACTTGATCTATGAAAGATATTTCCATGAGTTTGTTTCTCACAAATAATATATAATTTGCAAAAAACCAAGTGCAAGCTAAAACACAATGCGTAATTGTAGGAATTATGCAATTCAAAATACTGGCTGGAAAAATAATTAAAACGATATTTTGTGTAAAGAATGCACATAAATTTTCATTATGAATATTGGGAGCACTTCTAAATTTAAAATAGTAGTTTTTTTTTTGCACAGCCACATTTTTCACCCATATGGTTAAAACAGAACAAAGATACTTTCTAAGCCATTCACCATTAAGTATAATGAAATAATTCCTTTTACTAAAGTAAAGGATTACATTTTCTATTAATTTCTTTCAATTGCCAATTAAACTATCAAAATTGCTGCTCTGATTGCAAAGGTGATTTTATCTTTATAATGTTATCATCTTGTTCAGAGCCTTCTCCAACTTTCAAGATCATCAGCCTGGTGTCTCCACTTCCCATTGTCCTCCGGCCTTGGACCACCATGCTGTCTCAGATCTTGGTCTCAGATCTCAGATCCTTTAGCTTTCAGTTGGGGTACACTTCCCCTTTCCTCTCCTCCCCAAAAACCCAATGTGAACCAGACTCTTAGGACCAGATCAAATCCAACCACTTCCCTAATGCCTTCCCTACTTACCAACTGCTCTGTACAGTTTGATGTCCACAATATAACTTATGTCAATTGCGTGCCCAGCCACCAGAGCAAGATTAAGCTTCTAGAGGGAAAACCATGTCTCATCTTCCTTTAATTCCCTGTAGGTGTCAAGCTACAATGTCCAGCTCTGCTGTTTCACTCATGATGCAGTGCACAAGCATTTATTTTATACTTTCACACATCAGGCACTGCTCTGAAGAGAATAAAGGAGAATGGAGTTAGTAAAAGAGGCAGACAAGCTCCTAAGCTGGCTTTTTTATTTGCAAGACATGTCTTAGCTGATATCAGGTTGGTGGGGCATTCTCTGCAGCTACTTAAGACACCAAGGAAAGTGAGGAACTACTACCAGGATTCATGGAGCCAGAGGGAATGGACACCTGCTCAGGTAGGGCACCTCAAAAATGGGCAGAGGCTGCCTGGGGGATAACTGGGGTGACAAGTGCCATGGAAGCCTGAAGCTTAAGAATAGGCTGGTCTATTTAAAGGGTATGGAAAAAATTGGACAGTCCAGAAAGTAAAGAGGAGGTCCCAGGTGGCCCTGGGCCGCCTGAGCACTAGCCCAGGGGTATACAAGCCTCAGAATCAATGAGATTCTAGGGTATTTCCTAGAACCCATGACCTTCCAGCAGCCCCAGACACCAAGGCAGGCCTTCACACCTTGTTCACCTGGAGAAATGCACATGTGGACACTGGTAAGCAACACACAAGGAGCAAATACAAACAGACGTCTAATCAATACATTATTTTAAATTTTAATAGTGCTTTAATTGACTCAATATATCCAAACTATTATTTCACCATGTAATCTATATAAAAATTAGCAAACCAAGTTTTTCAAATCCAGTGTGTAGTTTGCACTAACTCTACATCTCATTTCAGATTAGGCATATTTCAAGGGCTCAGTAATCACATGTAGTGAATGGCTACCATAGTGGAGAGCACAGATCTAGTCTTCTCAAAATAGGTCCTACTTTTTGAATATTCTTTAATCATTTTCTCTACAATCTCATTTCCATAACAAACTTTAAGTACCAACTTTTCAGTTAATTCCATACAATTTTTCCAAATTGATTTTCTATAGTTCACATTTAATCATATCATCCCTCTGCTCAGAAACTTTCAGTGGATTAGAGATTCAACGAATTAACAGCAAACTTTTCTTATCTTTACATTTAAAGTCCACTAAGCTTTAGTCTCCACCTATATTTCCTATCTTATCGTCTGATATTTCTCACTTCTCAGCATCTTGCCTATACTCTTTTTAAATATTTTTTTAAAGAAGCTTTAGATTACATAAATGTTACATAAAAATATAAGGGATTCCCATATGCCTCACTCCCCCATCCACACTTTCCCACATTAACAATGTCCTTCATTAATGTGGTGCATTTGTTACAACTGATGAACCTATATTGAAGCATTGCTACAAAGCATGGACTACAGTTTATAGTTTACATTTTGTCCCACACAATTTTGTAAGCCACAAAATATATAATGGCTTCTATCCATCACTGTAATATCATGCAGGAAAAATCCAATGTCCCAAATATGCCATCATATTACATCTATTCTTTTCAATACTCATACCATGCCCTCATTTACCTACTCCCCCATCAGCCAATTCCCCATAAACTAAAAATAAAATTTAGAACAGAAGATCATTAAACAGCAGAATTCCTTTGAGCAAGGAGCTGAGGTCTCAGATAGTGTCTATAGAAGAAGGTTTCTGTGGCTTGTGGAATGAATAAGAATATCTGGCCCATACCATCATCATTATCTTGGTCTTTCTGGGCACTGGGAGCTTCTAGGTGGAATTCACAGGAATGTACAGGCTTTGCCTTGACCATGACTCAGCTGTACCTCTTTTTTATCTTCTATTTCTCCTTCCTCTACCAAATAGTAAGCATTTCCCTGTATCTCCAGTTTGAATTCCTGAAAAACAGAATCTAATTGGGTCCTCTGACCCTATTTTGGTGATTCCTCCATTCTGGGCCACTTATTTTTTATTTCATTTGTTATTTATTTGTTATTATTATTTTATTTTACTATTTTTTATTTGTTTAACATTTTTTGGCATTGTTTTTTGGGAGGTTTTGGATCACAGAATGGTCACAACTGTGGCAAGGGAGGATCACTGGTGTAGGGTGTCAGTGATGGGTGACAGGTGGGGATGGGTGCACCTGAGACATGTGTCTATGGTGTATGAATATGTTCAATTGGTCATGGGACTTTGTCTCAGTGGGTGGAGACCCACACAAAAACCAAAAGAATATTGAATTCCTATCCTGGGAAGACATGCTACATTCTCTAATAGACCAGCAAGAATCTCCTGAGTACATGGGCAATGCCTAGTGAAGGAGGAAAATTATGCCAGGCCCTTGCTATTGATGGTTTTATTTATGAACTTTCCTTTTGAAATTGAAACTTAGCTTACTATTATATATTGCCTAAGTGTTACCTCTTGAAATCCTCTTTATTGCACAAATGCGGCCTCTCTCTAAGCCAAACCCAGCATATAAATGCACTACATTTCCCCCAGCATGGGACATGAGTTCTGGGGATGAACCTCCCTGGTACTGAGGGATTATTACCATGCACCAACTAGTGATGAATCTGGAAGAAAGACTTTTAACAAAATGGGAAAATATTAAATGCAAATGAGTTTTTAAGGCTATGAAATTTAAAAGAGGGTTGGAAGGTTATTCCAGAGGTTTATGCTTATGCATGACTCAGCAGGCTCTCATTGACTACCACAGTAAACAGTACCTCAAACAGTAGGGCTCCTGAGGGCTCTGGAGAAAGCTAGATACTATATGAAGGGCAGACAATCTCAGTAATTCAGCACCCTGTCAGTGGGCCTTACTTTGGAATATATGCTCCCCAATGTAACAGTGTTAGAGTCACTTATAATTTCCCTACACATGGTCTTCTACTCCTTTTATTTAAACCTATAATTAGCACTATACCTATTAAACATGTGTCTCAGAGACTTAAATCTTCAATCTGTTTATATGCTGGTTGAGCCCTGAATCTCAGCAGAGTTGCAGCACCTACATTCCAGTTCATTGGACTCATCCAGGACAAGCAACAAAAGGGTGAAGATGGACAATATCCATCCCAGGAAGTGGAGAGTGCCTGCAAATGTAAGTAACACAGTTTCATCCATCTGCCCCATGTGATCTAAGCCCCATCTCAATTGGAGACAGGCTGGGCATCACAATCCCCAAATACTCAAGACTGAGGAATGAACAAAATAAGTGTGGAAAGCAAGTATGGACTAAAGTAGAATTATTATTATTCTAGCAATGGAAGAACTTGTATCACTGATACGAAAGCATTGGCCACCAGAGGTTCTGAGAGGAGGGGATGGAAAAATAAATGTAACATGGAGCCATTTTTGGGACATTGGAATTGTCCTGTGACATTGCAATGATGGATACAGGTGATTATACACTTTGTTAATACCTATGAAATTGTGTGGGGCAAAGTGTAAATTATACTATAAACTACAGTCCATTGTTAGTACAAAGCTTCAATATGTGTTCCTCAATTGTAACAAGCATACCACAGTAATGAAATATTTTGTAAATTTGGTAAATTGCTGGGGATATGAGTTGGGATATATGGGCATCATCTATATTTTTGAGGTAACATTTATGTAATCTAAAGCTTCTTTTAAAAATCAATAAACAATTGAAATATATTTATCAATATATGTCAAAAGGCAATTTCACTAAAATGTTGAAAGCTAAAAAAATTCTGTCCAGGCATACAGGCATGAAAATTGAACAGGCAATTGCAACACAGTACTGTGGGTGCTACCATCATCCTCTAAGACAAGTTTTGGGTAAGGTACGTAATCCCTTTGAGACTCAGATTCCTAAAATTAAAAAGGAGAATGAAAATATCCACATTGCAGAGCTGGTGTGCAGGTTAGTAAGAAGTAATATATAAGAAAGTCTGTTTTGATACTTGACATATATTGAATAAACATTTATTTCTTCCTCTTCCTCTCC
>JAQZBX010110158.1:0-10396 GCA_029593785.1 Cabassous unicinctus
AATTAATTTGCTGAAGTTCTTTTTGAAAACAAAATGTGTGTTTATAATATTTCTATCTCTCCATTAAGACTGATTCCATGTGCCCTGAGAGAAGAGTTTGCTTATTCTTATTTGTTCTTCAGCATCTAGCAAAGTATCATATATAAAATGTGCCAGTAAATATTATTAGCATTTTGGCATATGTCAAGATTTATTTATAGACGCATTTATACCCACATGCAAATTAATGATTATTTTCTTTGTGTTTCCTAGCTTGTGGAAGTAAAGTGATAATTTATTAAAGCCAAGGACACCTTTGTATTCATATGCATATTTTGTTTGGCATTTGGACAGGGATATACATACTGGGATTCAACAAATAATAGTTTTGTTAAAAATTATATTCTTAGAATTATTTTCCAAACATTTTTATGTATATATTAAATACGACATTGTGATTTAAAAATATATTCTTTCTTAAATGATGTCATTTCTAAAGGATTCAGATAGGGAAACACGAATAAACAGAGCTATAATTTGTATATATGACTATACATAATTGGAGTCAACTGGATAAGAAGTTCTCATATCACATATAACAAAAATAAAACTCCTGCAATGAGAAATTTGTTTCAGTCTTGAGAGTGACTTAAGTAGCTAATATGATGAGATTTGTGTGTGTATATGTGTGTGCGCATTTTCTCTTGTCTAAATTACAGTGGTCTGAGTCTGGCAAGCTTCATTGTACAATCAAATATTTTATATTATAAACTGTTTTAATATGTAGTGGACATCTTATGAAATTCAATGGCATTAATGTAGAGGCTACCTATGATTCACTCAATATGTTTTATTAAGTCTATGTATTTTTTCCCTCCAATCATAGTGTCTGATTAATATTTGTTACTGTTTAGTTTTTTTTCATGATCATAACTGAGAATTGATAAAAATAGATATACTTTAATAATTGTCTTTTTCTACCAGACATTTTCATTTTTTCATTATAAATATAATGCTTACCTTAAAATAATTATGTACAACATCGCTTTCACACCTAATTTCTATTTATTCTGATTCTAATTTGTATGCATTTAATTTTTTTAAAATTGCATTGAATATGTATTCTTTCATTGATAATTTAGAGTAGCTTGCACACTTCTATAGTTACTATCAATAAAATTATGTATTTATGTTCCTTTAAAGTTATTAATGTTTTCTTGCTATTCTGTTTCTAGGAGATAAAAACATCTCATGCTTTATTTACCCATCAGGTGATGAGCGTATTTACTTTATTTGTCCAAATTATGCTAAAATGTCCATATCTACTCCTCTCAGAATGCACCTTATACTTATCTCTGATATACCTCCCAGTTCCTTTTCTAACTAATTTTTCGGGACCTTGCCTTTAACCCAAATAAAACCCATCCTTCCAGAATGAGTCACGGATTTCTTTGCCACCCCTTGTCTTTCTCTCACCTGACTATCTCATGGCCTTTGCTCTCTCCCATACAGATGATCAACTCCATAATGTTTGGGACTGTGTCCCCAGCAGTAAACATCATATCTGAAATTTGCCAGATATATTTTCTTTTTAATATGCTGAGGAAAAGCACTGCCTTTAAAACATGTTTGATGTATCAGGCTTCAAACTGAAAATAACTATTTTTGTTCAATTTAAGATACCTTTTATATCAATGAAAAATAAAAAGAAAGATTACTTTTCTTAACTAGTTTTATTTCAAAAAAATATTTAAGGAATTCTCCCAAACAAAATATGCAATGAAAATAAAATTGGTTACTATTATGTAGATTCAGACTCACTCATATCCATATTCAAAAGAAAGAGGTTTATTTAAAAATGGAATCAAGAATATTAGCTGATATTTGGAGAAGGTAGTACAAAATAAGTTAGAATTTTGCATAGGATATTGCCTTTCAAAATATGAAAGGGATGAGGAGGGTGGATAATGCAAATATTTAATAATAGCTAAAGACTACAAAAAAGAAAGGGGACACAAAAACAAAAGATGCATTTTAATAAAGGAAGTAGAATTATTAATGAAATGAAATATAATATAGAGGAAATGTAAGTTTATAAGTGGAATAAATTCCTCTAAAAAGACAAGCGTTATGAGAGTGAATCACAACCCAAAATCTACTATATTTCTTATACAATTTCTAATAAGACACAGTAAAGCAAATCATTATGATAAAAGGATAAAAATAACCAATTTTACAGAACACTGTTTTTACTACTCCATTTACATGAGCCTTATTTCTTCCAGGTATTTTTATGGCTCTACATTTCTTTCAGGTTGCTTAATTGTGACCTTATCATTGAAGGTTCTCTGAAAAATATTTTTGAGAACAAATCCAACTGTCTCCATGAACCCCTCCACTAACTTTTTCTCCATAGCACTTACCACTATCAACACACATATACTTCATCATTTATTACCCCTCTCCCATGCAAAAGAGTGTCACTCCATGTCATCCTCTTTTAAAAATATATATTTTTTAAATTTATTTTTAAAACATATTTAGATTACAAAAAATGTTACTTAAGAAAATGTAAGGGATTCCCATATGCCCCACTCCCCAGACCTCTCGATTTTCCCCACATTAACAATTTCTTTCATTAGTGTGGAACATTCATTGCAATTGATGAACACATTTTGGATCACTGACACTAAGCATGGATTATAGTTTATATTGTAGTTTACACTGTTTCCCACTCAATTCTGTAGGTTATGTCAGGATATATAATGGCCTGTATGTGTCATTGCAATGTTATTCAGTCAATTTCAAGTCCTGAAAAATCCC
Organism: Cabassous unicinctus; assembly: GCA_029593785.1. Taxonomy (NCBI): domain Eukaryota; kingdom Metazoa; phylum Chordata; class Mammalia; order Cingulata; family Chlamyphoridae; genus Cabassous; species Cabassous unicinctus. The sequence goes on from JAQZBX010110158.1 coordinate 2,803, forward strand.
CCGTATTATACTTTTTTTCCCCTCTCACTGTCTTCAGCACCTCCAGTGGCCACTGTATCCACATCGATCTATAATTTCTTCCATTGTTAGATTCACAATAAGTCTATAGTATAACACCAGTAAGTCTATTCTAGTCCATATTTTATTCCCCAATCCTGAGGATTCTGGGTTGGTGATGCCCACTCTACCTCTAATTGAGAGGAGACTTTGATCCCTTATGGCTGATGGATGGGATTCTCTTGCTTGCAGTTGCAATTGCAGACTCTCAGTTTCTTGTTGTGGTGGTGGTCCATCCTCACCTCCTTGTTAGTTGTCCTGGGTGAGTCACCCGGGATAGTAGGTGTTGCAACTAAGGTGAGACTCAAGGCCCACCTGCACATGGACAGTCCAGAGATTCAACTCTCTTGGACATACAACTTCCAACTCCAGCACCAACTATAGGTTCAAATAAAAGGGACAGAAGAGGCATGTATAGAGAAATCACAACTGAGTCCAATTCTGTTTAACTCAGGAGCACAATCTCCAAAGTAGGGCCCACTGGCAAGGCACCAAAATCCAGAGCTATCTGCCCTTAACATAGGACCTGGGTATCTCTGGAACCCTCAGGAACCCCACTATTTGGGACCCATGTCATTCCTGTGTGACCTCCTCACAGTTCCACACTTGCACAGTCCAGGTCCTGCATAGCGTCTCTGCACTGGTCTGGAACACCTTCTTCCCATCTACCAGTATAACTAGCTGTTCTCTTCTTCAAGTCTTTGAACAAATGCAGACTTTTTTTATTGAGGTTTGCCCTGACCATACCATTTCCTGTTGCTTCCTCATGCCTTTGCTTGAAAATTTCTCATTCACTATCCGTTCTTATATTTTATTTATTTTCTGAAATAGTACTTTCCACATTCTAACATGCCATGTCACTTATTTCTGCTTATTTTTCTGTTTCTCACACCCAAAATACATGCCCCAAGAAAACAAAATATTTTATTCTTTTGCTATTGAATAGTGCCTGGTACATTGCATGTATTCAATGAAATGTTTGCTGGATAAATGAATAAGATGCACTGGCATATTTGAATATAGCTCATAGTGTTTAACTTATCCAACAAATAAAACACATTTCAGAATATAATGTCTGAAAAATATAATTGAGAAGGCTAAAATTCCATATCAACATTTGAGCTTTAATTTCTCTGCATTTATGATTCATTTATACAAATTGATTACAATTAAACCATTTATTTCAATAAATGTCCAAAGTTTAATATAAAGGAACAACATTTTCAGACAAAACTGTAATTTAATTTAAAATTAATATTCACAATATAAAAACTTAAAGAATTTTGACGTAGAAAATTATAAATAAATAATACTATAAACATAATCTTAAGTTATTATTGGCCAAACAGGAAATAAAATTTTGATTCTTGACTCTTTATAATGGATTACAAGATAAATAATAGATATCACTAAATATATGATAGAGGTAAAGTGACTCTTAGATGCATAATCAAAACATTAAATTTCTTTATTCTTAAACAGGAAACCAAAAATAAATGACATAGTTACCCAAAGGTTCTAGAGAAAGAACAATGAGCTCAACTTAAATATATAAAGGAATTAAGAGTGATGAAACTAAAATAAAACAAATAGAAAGCCAAAAAATGAATTACATTTATCAAAAAAAGAAAGAGTTATAGAATGATTTTTTAATAAACCACAAAAAAGAAAGAATTATTTAAGAGAAAAGGGACAAAGACAAAAAAATAGGAAAAAGATTTAATGAGCTAGGAGATGAAACTTTATTTAAAGCACAAAAGATTTAAAATCTGGTCAGACTTTGTCTTTTACCATGACAAGGTAAGTGGCATGAGAAAAAACATGACAACATAGAAACTCTAAACATGGACGAAGGTACATGCAAATACTTTCTGGCTCTGGACAACAGACAGCACAGGTCACTTATTTGTGAGATTTTGTTATCACGTGAGAAAAGCATTATGATTACCATGTCTTTATAGACTGCTCAGCAGCAAAGTAAAGAGTGCAAGCAGAGTATAAAGGTCTGGTCTTCCAGAACTGAAAAGACAGAAATTGGAGTTTCCAGCAGCTGAAGAAGTGGAACAGTCAAGACAGGGAACCCAGAGCGGGTGGCCCAAAAGCTGTGTGGGGCTTCCCTGTAGGTCTTAGGCTGAAGACTGAGCAGCACATGTGCAGGGGGTTCTATACTCTGTACCAGAGTCCCTGGTACAGGGCTGAAGACAGAACAAATACAGAGATCATGAGTTGATGGGAGAACTTGGAGTCATGGCCCAACCTTTATGAAGAATATCTCTGATTGACTCAGGCATGAAGTTGAGACGTAAAAAGCCATACATTAGAAGTAAGGAACCTGGCTTTGAGTAAAAGACATACCCTAGGATTAAGGACAAAACCAAATAGAGCTTTCTTATTGAAGAATAAAATGGATCAGAGTTTTAAAAGGCATTTGAATAACTCATTGCCTGTCAGAGCAAAACTGAATAATCTTTAAAGTAAAACAACATAATCCAAACCCTCTATAAAATATCAGTCACAAAATAGTGTATATAATAAAAATACTAAAAAGAGGACAAAGCAAGACAGTGTGAACCATATGACTAAATATAGAAGTTAATAGAAATATATTTCAAGATGATTCAAAATGAAAATAAAATTATCTGAAATCAAAAGTGTGGCATATATGATTTGGCATTTTCTCCCCAATACTTCCTGTACTTTCCCTCTCTCCAAATTGCAGCAGCATTCCTGAGTAGTTAAAAAGGCAAACCTGAGGAATTGGTTGTGAACTGGTGAGTGATCAGTAAATCTTGTAACACTACATTCCTTAGAATTCCTGCTGTCCCTATGTGTTTTCCTAATCTGTAACTGGACATGCATTGCAAAAGACACCTCTTGTTTTGCAGGGAGTGTGGACAATTGAGCTCAGAAAATATTGTCTCTCTTCCCACTTCTGAGGATGAGGACTCCACATAAGCCCCCTAAATAAATGCTCATTATTCACCACGCTGGACTTGTTTGAGTCTTTCTGATATACTTACCTCAGTTGGGAAAAAAGATTTCGTTTTTGTACAGTGCCTTGCTATAATCAGGACAACCATATTATGTAAGAATTGTAGTCACCTATGGACTGTGGTTAAGAGTAATAATGTAATATTCTTGCATCCATGCCAAAGATGTACTGTGTTGATAATGAGGGAGTATGGAGGGTGTGTGCCAAATATACTCTATTGACCTGGTAATGGTTGGATGATATTATCACATAATCTGTGGCAAAAGTTCTACCACGGTGTGGTGTGTTGATAGAGGGGTGTTGTTTGGGAATTCTGCACATATCCACGATTGTTTTGTAAGTTTACAACTTCTGTCATAAAGATATATTTAAAAAATGATAATAGGGTGGGTTGGGCAAAAAATGCACCAAATGTAAGATAAAGATTATAATCAGCAGTAAGAATTTGACAATACTCTTTTATAATTTGTAACAAATGTCTCGCGACAATGCAAGGTGTTGGTGGATGGTTGATGTATGGGACACTTGTATGATGCTATGAATGTTTTCTGTGTAAGTTCACAACTTTTACTTATTGTTACACTTATTGTTTATGTATGTTCACATATAAATGATATAAAAATAATAATAATAGTGAGGGTTGGGGGAAAATACTTTGGTTAGTAGTAATATTTTGTGGATGCTCTTTGATCATAAGTTAAAAATTTTTAATAACAATGCAAGGTATTTGTGGTAGGGAGGGGTATGAAAGCCGTGTATGATGTTATGTATGTTTATTTTGTAAGGACACAACTATTTCTATACATTTATTGTTTATGTATCTTCATGTATGAGTGACATACTTCAATAAATTAAATATATATATATATATATTAGAGGCATATAACAGCAGATTTGAACTGAAGGAGGAGAAAATTGGTGAGTTGGAGACAAAGCATCTGAACTTGAAAAGAACAGAAACAGAAATTGATTTAAAAAATGGAACTGAGTCAGGGAATGGAATGATAATGTAAAATGTTCAAACATATGCATTATGTTTCTCCCAGAAGGAGAAGAGAATGGAAAAGTGACATAAAATTATTTTAGGAAATTATGCTGAAAAATTTCCAACACTTATGAAAGACCTAAAAGTCAATATCCAAGAAAGACTACACACCCCAAATAGAATAAATCCAAATAGACCTACCTCAAGACACCTACTCTTCAGAATGAAAAGTATCACTGATAAAGAGGATTCTTAAAGAAGAGAAATGCAGTGCATCATATACAAGGAAAATTCAATTAAGACTATGTGCCGATCTCTCATCAGATGAAAAAAGAAATTGGTATGATGTATTTAAAGTATTGAAAAAGAAAAAAAAGATGTCAGCAAGAATTCTATATCAGGTAAAATTGTCCTTCAAAAATAATGGTGAATTTAAAGTCTTCCTAGACAAACAAAAAACTGAGAAAGTATGTTACCAAAAATATCAGATTTACAAGAGATACTAAAGAGGGTGCTACAGTTTAAAAGGAAAAAACAAGGGGAAGGGACTTGGAGAAGAGTGTAGAAATGAAAATTATTCATAAGCATAACTTAAGGGTTAAAAAGTCAGATAATAGTAAGATATAACAAGGAAGGCAAAAGGATAAAATGGATGAAATAAGTCATGCCTTTACAGTAATAACACTGAACATTAATGGATTGAAGTCCCCAATGAAAAGACATAAACTGACAGAATGAATTTTTAAAAATAAGCCATCTATATGCTCTCTACAAGAGAGTTAACACAGATGTAAGGTCACGAACAGGGTGAAAGTGAAAGGTTGTAAAAACACATTCCACAAAAATAGTAACCAACAATATCTGGAGTAGTGACACTAATACTGGGCAAAATCCTTTTTATATGCACGACTGTAATAAGAGGTGAAGAGGGTCATTATATATGAATAAAAGGAGGAATTCACCAAGAAGAAATAACTATAATAAATATTTATACATCTAACCTTGGTGTCCCAAAATATACAAGGCCACACACTGGCAAAACTGAAGGAAAAATTAGTTGTCTCCGCAACAATAGTTGGAGACTTCCATATAATTTCTCAGCATTGGAAAGAACATCTGGGCAGAGTATAAATAAGGAAACAGAGAGCTTGAGTAACATGATATATGAACTAGACCTAACAGACATTTATAAAGCATTACACCCTAAAACAGCAGGATATACATTCTTATGGAACATTTTCCAGGATAGACAATATGTTGAGTCAAAAGACAGATTTCAATACATTAAAAAAAATTGAAACTGCACAGAAAATTTCTCTTAACATAATGGAATGAAGCTGTAAATCAAAAGCAGAGAGAAAAAGGGAAAATCACAAATATATGGAGATTAATAATAACACTCAGTCAGTGGCTCAAATAAGAAATAGCAAGAGAAATCAGTAAATATCTGGAGATGAATGAAAATTAGAAGAGAACTTATCAAAACATATGGGATATAACAAAGGTAGCATAAAGAGAGAAATGTATAGCCCTCAATGCTTACATTAAGATATGTGCACACCAAGGTTCATAGCAGCATTATTCACTACTGCCAAAAGCTGTAAGCAACCCAAATGACCACCAACAGATGAATTGGTAAGTAAACTGTGATATATACATACAATGGAATTATACTCAGCTGTAAGAAGAAATGAACTATAACACATTTCATAACATGGATGACTCTTGAAGACCTTATATTGCATGAAGTAAGCCAGGCACTAAAGGACAAATATTATATGACTAGACTGATGTGAATAAGGAAATTGAGCAGACTCACAGAGAAGACAGGTTTATGGGAGACAGAAAGGGAGTAGAAGGTGGTGAGCTGATACTCATATGGGAAAACTGTGTGATAAAGTGGAAGAGTATGTTTGGGCAGTGGATGGGCATGGGAGTGGTGTATTGATGAGACTGGGTTTGGCTGGTCTGGTCTGTGAGGGGTGTAGGGTGGGGAGGTTATGTTAGACTGTCCATGGAACTGGGGGGAGGGTTGGAGGAAGAAGCAGGTGAGCTATAGGGATTTGCATGTCTGTGGTTAAAGCTACAATGTCGGGAATATTATTTTGTCAATATGGCAAAGGAGAGTTACTGGCGTAGGGTGTCAGGTGTGGGGAGATATGTGGGATAGGGCACACCTAGGGCATTTTTCTGAGGAATATATAAGTGTTCATCTTGTTATAGTGTGTTATCTCAGTGGGTGGAGACCCACAAAATAAACAAGAAAATATTAAAAATTCCATCATGAGGAGTCCTGTTAGAGGGAAAAGAATCTCTGGAGAACATAGGTAGTGCCTAATAAAAGAAAGCAGACCAATATGTTAAGCCCTCAATATTATTGCAAGTAACTATGAATCTTTTTCTTTAAAAATTAAGACTTAATAGTTACCATAGGTTCTGAGGGGAAGGGAAAGGAAGAATGGAATAGATGGAACATAGGTCACTTTTAAAGCATTAGAATTCTTCTGCATGATCTTGCAATAATGGATGTAGACCATTTTAGATTTCATCAAAACCTATAAAAGTGTATGGTGCAAAATGTAAGCAATAATGTAGCCATAATGTAACCATTGACCACAGTTGGTAAAAATGCTTCAATATTTGTACTTCATTTGTAGCTAATGTAACACCAGCATGCAAAATGTTTTTAATAGGGGAGAGTAGAAAATGGGGAGGATGTTGGGTGTATGGGAATCCCCTATATTTTACATGTGATTTTTCTGTAACCTAAATCTTCGTTGAAGATAAAGTGAAAAAAATAAGGCGCTGAGGTAATATACAGAATAAATTTTCACTGTACATACAAGACAACAGATCTTACAGTGATGGAAGATACAATGTCTAAAAATGTTTATATTATTTCAAAATTGTTTAAATTTATTTTTATTTTTAAAACTAATATTTCATTTTCTTATTAATTTCATTTGGTTATTTTGTTAGCTTCATTTTTGGAGAGATTTTGGAACATGGAAGAGTCACAACTGTAGCAGAGAAGGATCTCTGGTGTGAAATGTCAGTGATGTGGGGCTGAGTGGGGAGGGGAATGTGGGGCATGGCTATAAGGCATATGAATATGTTCAAGTGTTAATAGGGTGTCGTTTCAGTGGGTGGGGACTCACATAATAACTAAAAGAATAATAAATTCCCATCCTGGGGAATCTTCCTACATTCTATAATAGAACAGCAAGAATCTCCTGAGTACAAGGGCAGTGCCTACTGAAGGAAGACAGACCATTATGGTAGTCCCTTAATATTGATGATTATACTTATGAACCTTTACTGATGAAATTAAAACTTAGTCAATATTATATTTTGGCTAAGAGTTACTTCCTGAAATCCTCATTGTTTCTCAAATTTGGCCTTTCTCTAAGCCAAACTCAGCATATAAATGTGCTACCATCCCCCCAGCATGTGACATGACTCCAGGGGATGAAGCTCCCTGGCTCTGAGGGATTATTACTAAGCACCAATTTGTAATGCATCTGGAAAAAAGCCTTGAACAAATGGGAGAATTATTAAAT
>JAQZBX010110159.1:0-10395 GCA_029593785.1 Cabassous unicinctus
ATGAAGAATGCTCAACATCACTAACGATTAGGGAAATGCAAATCAAAAACTACAATGAGATATCATTTCATACCTATCAGAATGGCCACAATTAAAAAGACAAAGAATTACAGGTGTTGGAGAGGATGTGGAGAGACAGGAACACTTATTCACTGTTGGTGGGAATGTAGAATGGTACAGCTACTGTGGAGGACTGTTTGGCAGTTCCTAAAGAAGTTGAATATAGACTTGCCACATGACCCTGCAATACCACTACTGGGTATATACCCAGAAGAACTGAGAGCAGTGACATGAACAGACTTCTGCACACCGATGTTCATAGCAACATTATTCATGATTGCCAAAAGCTGGAAACAACCCAGATATCCATCAACAGATGAATGGATAAACAAACTGTCATCTATTCACACAATAGAATATTACTCAGCTGTAAGAAGAAATGAAGTCATAAAGCATATGACAATATGGATGGACCTGGAGGACTTTATGTTGAGCAAAGCAAGCCAAACATAAAAGGACAAATACCGTATGACTGCTTTACTATGAACCAAATATATTGTGTAACATATTGTTTGATTTAAAAAAAACATTTATATGTATCTAGTACATTTAATTGAGAAATGTATGTATTTATTCATCTGTGTTTACTTTTTAGTTTTTAATTGCTTATATTTTCAATTATTAAATGTACAAAATAAAGTTAAAAAAAGAAAAAAAAAACCACATCTATGGAGATAATCACATGATTTCTCTCCTTAGGATTATAAAAATGGATGTTGTTAGTAGTGGTGGTGATTAAGGAAGAAGAAGGGTTGGTGATTCTTGTGTTTATTTCCCTTCTGCAGAATCCTTAATTTCCCCCTTTTATTTTCTCCTTTCCCATCCCTGCTGTATGTCCAAGGGAGTAAAACCCCTTCTCTATATTTCCTTTCCTAGAAGCAAGATTCTGAAGCCATCACCCATGGTCCTATTCACTGTCGAGCCTTTGACCTATGTTAAGTATTTTAGGATTAATGTTAGACTTTCTCTTTCTGGTGGTGATTTTGTACAATATCTATGTACTCTGTTCCTGTCACCATTTATACAGTCTTTTCAGACTCTCCTGTCTGCACACACTAGTTTGCAGTGACAGCTGAAGCTCTATTGGGAGTTCTGTTAGGATTTGGTGTTTATTTCTCTCCTTAAAGGTAATTTAATTTTCATGGTATTTTCTGTCCCAAATAGTACTGAAAATGTGGGTTAAGTGTAGTTTTATTTCTACTCCTTGTTGATCTTATGGTTTTTTGGAAGAATATGTGGAGAAATTTAGATTCATGTAGCTGTCATTATCCTCCAGACCCAGAGAATACAAACATGTGTGGTCTGGAAAATTTACTGGAAGCAACAGGGCAGTAATTCTGGATGCTATAAAAAGCAAAAGAAAACAAAAGAAAAAACTTACTTGTTTCCTTGGGAAAAGTAGTTATGAAAAGAAAGCCAAAAATGTATGCTATAGACCATAGTTAGTGGTAATAGACTGAGGATGTTCTTTCATAATCTATAACAAATGCTCCACAACAATATAGGGTGTTGGTGGAGAGGTGATGTATGGGAATTTGCACATTATGCATGATTGTTTTTGTAAGTTCACAATTTCTCTAATTAAAAAATATATATAATAAGAAAGCCAAATGATAAAAGAATTTTAAGATTAAGTAAGTAATGGTTCATAACCACAATTTAGAATTCTGGGATAAATTAAAGAAAAGAATGTGTAGTGGAGCAGTAACTCATAGCTATGAGGCGAATAAATCCATAATATATTTTATAGAGAAAGGGAGAAAAGCAATTCATGAAAATGCTCTGGCTAGTGTTCCAGACAATGGAAAATTATTCATCAAGATAAAAAGTATAGCAAAGTTTGAGTACCTTCACTAATGTTTTCAACATCAAGTGCTCCACAGAAATGTTTGTATAGTTTTCTTGATTCCCCCACCCACCAACCCAATGCATATGAATCAAGTGGCCCATCCTGACACCATGAATTAACTACCTTTTCCACTTTCACTTGAGTTTGGCTTCAGTTTTATAATGTATGGACTCATTGAGACTCTAAAGGAAATGTATATATAGTCCAATATAAATTATTGAATTTTATGTGAGAAATTTTATACCTTATTGATATTTATAATCTGAAGGATTCTTTTAAAAAACCTCAGAATAGATCACTTGAATGTCAGTCATTCTTTTTTTCCCTTTACTTTATCTTGTAGCCTCCATTTTATGTTTTGAAGGACAACCTTATTCTTGCTATTTTAGATTTTGGGGATGACCTATTATATCTTTTTACTATCCATATATTGCATGGACTTTGGTTATGATAGTCTCCCTCACTCTTTATATTTCCAAACTGAAAATCCCTCGTTTTCAGATCTTTCTGAGACAAAAATAGGATTAAATTAGGAAGTATCACAGCTAAGATATTTGGAAAAAGTAAAGGATGATCTTCAAGGGAGAACAAAATATAAAGTGAGAAATAAAAAAAAGGGAAAAGTGAGGAAAAGAATTGAAGGGAAAGGGTTAGAAAGGAATTAAATGTTTTAAAAGGAAAGGGGAGGGGTTTCATTCCCAATTTCTGAGTTATATGAGTGATTTCCTCTATTTCTTCCTCATTTTTAGAAAAATAGTGCTATTTTCATGTGACTACTTTCACTTGGTACCACCCTCAAATTTTGACTGAGACAGAGAAATTACTCACACGTTGTTAAAATAAACTCTAGAGGATTAACCTCTGGTGAGAAAGTTTCTTCCAACATGCCTTACATCCTCTGTCCTGCATGTGGTCACATTCATGAGATCCTTAACTATCATGCAAAAGCCATCTCTGACAGTTTGACAGATGTGTATGTTGCATTCCCATCACTCCCACTGGAAGTGCATTTGAGAAAGTAACTCTTTCACTTCATTACAACTTGTCACTTAAAATGGATTGCCTCATTACTACAAAACTCATGCTCAGTGTATTTGCATAAGAGTAACAGCACCAACTAATACAGAACCATCTTAGAAAGTAAGAGACAACATGAAAGTGGGATGGATGGCTGAGCAATCATTTCGAGTAAGGTAATCAGGCAGGTTCTTAAACACCAAGATCTCTTTAAGAAATCAGATGAGTAGCATATGATGGTGTATTAGTCAGCCAAAGGGGGGCTGATGCAAAATACCAGAAACTTGTTGGCTTTTATAAAGGGTATTTATTTGGGGTAGAAGTTTACAGTTACCAGGCCATAAAGCATAAGTTACTTCCCTCACCAAAGTCTGGTGCCATGTGTTGGAGCAACATGGCTGCCAACGTCTACAAGGGTTCAAACTTCCTGGGTTCCTCTCTTCCTGGGGCTGTTTCTCTCCGGGCCCAGCTGCTCTGGTCTCTCCACAAAGTCAGCTATAGACTATCAGTCTCTCTAGGCCTTGTCTCTCTCTTCCCAGAGCCTCTGCCGAGTCTATGGAGCCATTTCTATTCCTCTGTGTTCTCCTCCTGTGTCTTTACTTACTGGGGCTCCAGATCAAAAACTCCAACCTCCCTTCTCTGCAGTGCGCTTCTGTGAGTCCCCACCCCTGGAGACTCAATGTCCTTCTGACATGGCCCAATCAAAATCCTAATCATAATTTAATCACATAAAAGTGAAACCTCTGAATCCAATTCAATCTAATTTGCCCAGAGGGACAGACTGGTTCACAAACATAATCCAATATCTATTTTGGAATCCATAAACAATATCAAACAGATGGTTTTAGGTCTTTCTGAAACAGAAATGACATCCTACTCTGGCTCTGCATGCAATCCCATGACCATCCTTTGTATATTATCATCACCCATTCTGCTCTACTTCTGAAACCCAAAAGTGAAAATGAGCAGTCTCTTACTATAACTTATCATCACTCTGCTTTTTCATTTACCACATTTCTCACTACTAGGGCACCAACTCTTTCATGTCATGAAGGTCTCTAGTCTCTTAAAACTTCTCTTCTCTCCAAACCTATAATCTTTTTGTTATTTAACTTGCTCCTAACAGTATCTGGCCAAAAAATAATAAAATTGTTTTATGTTATTGATCTTATTTTTCTTTATGATATGTAGTATTGAATTTATATTTAATTTAATGGCATGCAGTTTCTAAACAAATTTAAGTAAAAAAAGAGTAAATATAAAGAAAATTCTTAAAAATAATAGTAAGGCAGTACAGTGTTATAACACACACAAAAAAATATTAAATCAGAAAAGTCATGTCACTTCCATTTGCTTCAATTTCCTCACCAGTAAAAGAGGAAGTTGACCTGAATTATCTTTCAGTTAATAATATTTACCATTTATATGAAGACTTGATGGGTCAGACTTTGGGTTAAATGTACTACATAGGAACTCTCACTTGATTTAACCCTCATAGCAACCTTGCAAAGTTGGCACTGTCACTCTCACTTTATAGATCTGGAAATAGAGACCCCAAGAGATGAAGTAACATTCCCCAAACTGCAGTCTTAGTTAGAGGCATAGCTTGGGCTCAAGTTCAGGAGTTAGAACTCCTAAACTGTGCTCCCAACTTCCTGAAAGTTACTCCCATCTTGACCCTACTGCAGTACAAATGGCAAATCTTACCCTGCAAAATCTCTCTAGGGAAACTCAATTCAAGGTTTCCAGGAGCTGTATTACCAGGAAGCAAAATTACACAGGGCACATAGTTTTAAATTATTTTTTTAAAAGACGAATTTTAGGAGTCTAACAGTGACATATATTTATGGCATATAATGTGCAAAGTACAGAAAAGTATAAAGAAGAAACAAAAATTACTTTTAATTCTGCCACCCATTAATTACCATTAGGCTTGTATTTCCTTCCTGTCCTTGATTCATGCATATGCATTCTGCTGCCTAATACAGTCCCTAGAGCAGTGAGTCCTCAGTAAGAGATGTATAAAGTTTTAGTTGATGTTTTCACTCTTCCCTACTGTCCCCTCTGCCCCTTTAATTAATATGAAAATAATAAGAATACTATTTCTTCAACAACTATTATATCTAAGCATGTGGCTCGATCATTTAATTCTCACAACATCTTTAGGAGGTAAATATTTTTACTATATCCCCATTTTATAGATGAAGAGATCAAAGCCTAAAAAGTTAAGCAATCACCTAGTCCAAGGTCACACAATTATTACTATGATGGGGCCTGCGCTTGGAATCACTGTTCAGTGCTGCTTACATGGCACTAGCTCAGTTTTGGGATAAGCACTCACAGTCCCTAAAACATTCCTGCAGTATTTCCAATCCTATGTAGTAGTGTCCAAATCCAGGTAATCCATTATTGGGCAAAAATCCCAATCATTTCTCTCCTAATTCTTCCTAAAGAATACTAAGGTCCCCATTCCAACTGAATTCCAGAAATAATCCTGGAAAACCAGAGATTCCCACATTAGATTCCCGGTAAACTCTAAATGTGACCTTGAATTAGCTCTGCATAAAAATGACCCGGAAAATATATATATATAACAGAAAGAAAAACTATAAAAATTACACATCAGAAAAGGCGCCCAAAGGAAATGTCAGAATATGGTTCCAGTGTTGTCAAAAACGAATGACAACCTCTAGAATTGCTTTTTATTTTTTTAACTGCAGATCACTAATAAAATAGAAAGGCGTGTCTATTTGTTTAAATTGTCCCTCCATCTATAAGTAGCCTGAATCAAAATGCAGACATAGAAAACCCATCATTATGCAATGGTGGCTGATAAATTCTTCAGTACAGGAGATGCTGTTATGCTGAGCAGGTTATTTGAAGTTGGCTGTCAGAAACAATTAGGCATGCTCAATCAATCCAAGGGGTTCTTTAAAAACACGTGTGGAGAGCAGGTTGCTAGGACAAGCAACTGGCATCACTAAACATCATAAAAGTTAACTCATTTAAAGAAAAATAATTTTATATATCCCCTCCTCAATGTTAACCTTTTAAACTACATAATTACACGTAGTACAAATTAATCACTTATTCCAATGTAGAATTCACTTTTGGTTTTAATATATGTTAACATTGAGAAGACAAACAGGTTTTTGTCAATAACCTGGGAAGTACTTTAATGGGTACTTGAGTCTATAGATGAATAAATTATTTGAGATTAGTTATCTTTGAAAACTGAAAAGTTACTCAATATTTCATTAGATGGTACGTGACAGTAAACATAATTCAGTCATTCATGTTTGAACACAAACAATTCTCAGTGAATTGATTATCTTTCTTCTTTTCAAATAAAGCCCACAAATATTTCTGAGGTTTACATTTATTTTAAAGCTACTCAATGAATTATTTTTTAATTTTTTTCCAAAATCCTCCAATCTTAGTATAATAGTGAATAAACCATAAATCTATGGTGAGTATGTGAAGATTGTCTATGTCAAGCACCTCTCTTAAATAAGGGATTTATATTTAATTTTTAAATGAGTCCAAAGAAATTTGCTCAATATGAAAGTGTTAAAATAAAGACCCTAACCCTGCCTTGCTTCTGAAAAGGGAAAATGCTTATCTCTACAATATAACTGTGGGAAAGAAAATGTGATCAGTACATGTAACAATAAAGTGAAAGAAAAAAAAATATCGGCAGGCTTTTTTCAAACCCACCCCGCCCCCACCCCATTATATCTCATTGTGAGTTGAAGGTTGTTTTAACTTCTCAAGATTCTGATCATGGTTACACTGATTGGATTGTCTGTCAGATCCTAAGAGCTGTCACCTAACAGCTCAGAGCTGTCATCACTCAAAGATTTCAACTCTTCAAGTCTTACTAGAGTACCTAAATAAATGCTAAAAAGGAACTAAGCCTGTTGAGTACACATGTTAATAAGAATGTAAGTAAATTCTTTAAATGCTTGATGAGATTAGAGATTATGTAAATGATGTGAACAAGGGACCATGAGAATTTATACCCAACTAAAGTTTCAACGTAAAAGAATATGGTAGGTGTCTCGGCCTTTCAATTCACATTCCAGTATGCCTCCATTCACCAATCTAATTCAATGCTTGGTTTCTATTTCAGTCTGAAATTGACCTTCCTGGTTCATCACTACTTAGTAAACTATTCCATGGTTTTACCTTTCTATTAACAAATGCTTGCTTTGGGGAAGAGGTGCAATAAAAGGGCAAAGAGTATGTATTCTATCATGGATTCAAACCCTACCATTACCATTACATTCCATGTGACCTTGGGCAATTTATTCAACCCTCTAAAACTTCTTTCATAAGTCTCTGTCCATGGATTTGTGAAATAGACATTTCAAAAATCTACTTTATAATGTTGTGAGGATTATGAGATTAAGCTCACAATATAAAGTTAATTTTTATTATTAAATTGCCTGTTTACTGAAAATTCACTGGATGAGTTAGAAACCACAATATCCAGGGTCTATCCAATTTCCATTTATAGTCTACATGACCTTAGGCAAAACATGCTATCCCTACAAGTACCTTTCCTCATCTCGAAATGAGAAGAATATCTGTCCTGTCTGTATCTCGAGGGTGTTGTAAGAATAAAGGGTAGTAATATATATGAAAGTGCTTATAGATTTTGATGAAATATCAACTATAAGATATTTATAATTAAAATAATAAAGGCTTAAAAGGCCCATCACAAAACCAAAATGAAAGAATGTTTATAGGTGCCTTTCTTTTCTGGAAAGCTTTTCAAAACATTGTCTTAGAGCATGCAGCCAAAAAATCTTTGATTATTCCTCCATACTTCAGCCAAGAATAATTTTTCACCAAATTATAACTTAAAGGAAAGGCAGACAGCAAATTCTTGCCCAAATAGCTAGATACACATCTTCCTGAATCATAAACTTCAGAGAAGTTGTCCTGACCTGGACTCTTCCCCAGAGACATAAACAAATAATGAGTTTTCTCCTGATCTGATTCTGTATCTTTACCAGTGACCATTTATCTAAAGAAGGGAAGTGAACAGTGGTGTGGAGAACAGAAAATACTAGAAGGTTTGGAAATATAAAGGAATGTGGGGAAAGAATAACAATGCATTTCATCCAATTTAAAAAAATTAAGTCAGCAGAATATAATCTTCAAAATATAAAATCAGCAAGGAGGGGTGGGGAACAAAGAAAAGACCATACTGATTCAGAGGACGGGTGCACAGTACAGAGATTCACAGCATGGTTTTGGAATTAGATCCATTCAAGTTCATATCAAGGCCCACCTTTTACTAGTGGGTAGATTCAATCTCACCAGTTCTAGTTTCCTAATCTGTAAATTGGGGAAATTCATGTCAGAATCTTGTAATGGCTGTAAGGATTAAATCGGATGTTACATAGAGTTTAGCACAATGCCAGGAATACAATGTGCCCAGTAAACTGACATTATTACAATTAAGGCAAGGATGTTGATAAATCAAGAAACATTTCAGTCCCCAAGGAAGAGGATAAAAATGAAGGACATACACTTTGGTTTTCCCATTTGCCCCATTCCATATAACTCTGGAAAATATTGTGTTTAGCTCTGGAAAGTTCCGAGCCATAAATAAGTCAAACATTGGAAATCAGTCAAAATAATGCACAAAAACAATTTGGGAATTGGAAGGGCTGGCTATTAAGGAAATCTAACAAAAGTAGAATAAGTACAGTTGGCCAAAGAAAATCCACAGGGAAAGAGCAAGAAGTTCAGTTCAGTGCAAGCAGCAGAGCAAGATATTATTCAGAAACGATTAAGGGTAACAAAGGGGTGAAATTAACTGAGAAGATGAGTTAGGATGAATACCAAGGGATCAGGCTAACATCATTTCTAGTAAACAATAGGCAGGCAGAAGAAGCGGTGAAAGTAGCATTTTTCAGCTAAAACCACATAGGGGAATATAGTATAGGAATTAAGTATGACTTGGCAAGCTGAAGAAGCTTGTGAATTCCTTGAATTTATATAACATCTTTCAATAAAGGGAAATCCATCTACTCTGTAAATGAGCTGAGTTCTTCTACCCCACTGTGATCTGGGTATGGCAACCCTTAGTCCCCACATCATCAGGATGAAGAGGAGAGCCAGAGAGATATAATAAAAACAG
The DNA here is from genome assembly GCA_029593785.1 of Cabassous unicinctus. NCBI lineage: Eukaryota > Metazoa > Chordata > Mammalia > Cingulata > Chlamyphoridae > Cabassous > Cabassous unicinctus. The sequence continues at coordinate 9,081 of JAQZBX010110159.1, forward strand.
AGTGGAAATCCCTTATCCCTCCTTCAGTTCATTGTCTTCTCGACCTCACCAGAACACTAGCTACATACCCTGGTTCCATCATTGACACCCTGTGTGACCTCCAGCAAATGTCTCAACCCTTCTAAGCCTCGGTTTAGAAGACAGGCACGTGGTGAATTTCCCAGAAATGGCAGGTACCTGCTTAGACTGTGATCTTCATTTTCAAAGCCTATATTGGTTTTCTTTATTGTGACAAAGTAAACCATCTCTTTTATTCATCAATCAAGCAACCCATGTTTACTGAGTGCAGCTATGTCAGTGAATAGGCCTATTATGTGCCCAGGACAGGGCTAGGCTGAATAAGAGACTTAAAAATACATACAATGAACCTTTTCCATCTCAGAGAAGTTCATGTCCCCACACAATACCTGGCTACAATCCCAGACATTAGTGGCTAATTTTACTGCTTTTGTTTATGCTTCAATATAACCTTGAAGTATTGTTGCTATGTGCTAGCAAATTATACACCTAGTCTGAGGACACAAAGCAGTACCAGGAACCTTTTGTAATCCATCTTTCTCACACAATAAGCTCAGCTAAGTCCACCCAAAGGAGCAGAAAGCATTAAGGCAAGGCCAGGTAACCGTCTACTGCATAGAATACCTCCAGAGACTGATCAGTCTTTGGTGACACTGAACATATACATAGGTGCTTGGCAAATGAGAAAATTACTCGGGAATGATGTCTGAGGACACACATGCACCCTAGAACAAGGTTAAGTTTGGGGTCACTAATCCAATCTTCATAAGCAGCCCTCCACTGCAGAACAGGATAGAAAAAGAAAAAAGCACACCTTCTGGATTTAATTCTTAGTTTGCCACTTATGGTAGTTTGAAGCTGAATGTACCCCCAGAAAACCATGTTCTTAAATTTAATCCATTCCTGGTTTGGTGATGAGGCTACGTCAGTTAAGATGTGACCCATCTCATCCAGGATGGGTCTTAAACCTTACTGGAGTCCTTTATAAACCAAATAAATACAGAGCGAGAGCAAAAGAGAGAGTGAGAGCAAGAGACAGAGAGACAAAGACCATGGAAAGCTGAAGCTGAGAAGAGAGAGACTAGAGGATGCCGCCATGTGCTTTTCCATGTGGTAGAGGAGCCAAGAACCATTGGCACACAGTCTTTAGGAAGAAAATATCCACCTTGATGATGCCTGGATTAGGATAGCTCCTCAGTCTCAAACCGTAAGCTAATAAATTCCCATTGTTCAAGTCAGCCCATTTCACAGTATCTGCTTTAAGCAGCCTAGGAATCTAAAATATTTTGGGGGAAGC
>JAQZBX010110160.1:0-10397 GCA_029593785.1 Cabassous unicinctus
TTTTTTTTTTTGCCATTTGTACTTCTTATTTGGACAAATGTCTTGAAGTCTTTTGCCCATTTTTTAATCAGGTCGTTTGTCTTTTTATTGTTGAGTTGTAGCATCTCTTTATATATCATGGATATTAAACCCTTATCAGATATGTGATCTCCAAATATTTTCTCCCATTGAGTGGGCAGTCTTTTTACCCTTTTGACAAAGTCCTGTGGGGTGCAAAAGTGTTTAATTTTGAGGAGGTCCTATTTATCTATTTTTTTCTTTTGTTGATCAAGCTTTTGGTGTATGATCCAAGAAACAACCACATATCACAAGATCTTGAAGATGTTTCTCTACATTATCTTCCAGTAGTTTTATGGTCCTGACTATTATATTAAGTCTTCGATCCATTTTGAGTTGATTCTTGTATAGGGAGTGAGATAGGGGTCCTCTTTCATTCTTTTGGTTATGGATATCCAGTTCTCCCAGTACTACTTGTTGAAGAGATTGTTTTGTCCCATTAAAGTGGACTTGGTAGATTTGTCAAAAACCAGTTGGTGGGAAGTGGATGTGGCTCAAGTGGTTGGGCTCCCATCTACCATATGGGAGGCCCTGGGTTCGATTCCCAGGGCCTCCTGGTGAAGGCAAGCTGGCTGGTGTGGAGCGGTGATGGCCCGCGCAGCGCTGAGAGCTGACGTCCCGTGTGGTGTGGAGAGCTAGTGCAGCAAGATGATGCAACAAAGGGAGACAAGCAGACATAGAAAAATGCACAGTGAATGGACACAGCGAGCACAAGCGGCAAGGGGGGGCAGGTAAATAAATAAATAAAATAAATCTTAAAAACAAAACAAAACAAAAAAAAAACAGTTGGCTATAGAAGTGAGGGTCTTTTCTGGATTCTCAATTCTATTACATTGATCAATATATCTACCCTTAGGCCAATGCCAATGCCATGCTGTTTTGACCACTATAGCTTTGTAATATGTTTCAAAGTCAGGCAGTGAAATTCCTCCCACATTGCTCTTCTTTTTCAGGATGTTGTTGGCTATTCAGGTGCCCTTTCCCTTCCAAATAAGTTTGGTAATTGCCTTTTCTATTTCTGTAAAGTAGGCTGTTAGAATTGTGATTTGTATTGCATTGAATCTATGTATTAGTTTGGGTAGGATTGACATCTTCACAATGTTTAGTCTTCCAATACATGAACACAGAATGTCTTTTCATTTGTTTATGTCTTCTTTGATTTCTTTTACCAGTGTTTTGTAGTTTTCTGAATACAGACCCTTTACATCTTTGGTTAAATTGATTCTTAAGTATTTGAGTCTTTTTGTTGCTATTGTAAATGGAATTTTTTTCCTGATTTCCTCCTCATATTGTTCAATATTAGTGTATAGAAACATTACTGATTTTGATCATGTATCCTGCCAATTTGCTGAACTTGTTTATTAGCTAGATATTTTGGAATTTTCTCAATATAGGATCATGTCATCTGTGACTAGTGAGAGTTTTACTTCCTCTTTTCCTATTTTTTTTTTCCCTTGTCTAAAGTTCTAGCTAGAATTTCTAGCACAATGTTGAATAACAGTGGTGACAGTGGGCATCCTCGTCTTGTTCCTGATCTTAGGGAAAGCTTTCAACTTTTCTCCATTGGTATGATGCTGGCTGTGGGTTTTCTTATATGCCCTTTATCATGTTGAGGAACTTTCCTTCTATTCCTATCTTTCGAAGTATTTTTATCAAGAAAAGATGCTGGATTTTGTTGAATGCGTCCATCATCTGCATCCAGCATGATGATCATGTGGTTTCTTTAATTTGTTAAGGTGGTGTATTACGTTAATTGATTTTGTGTTGAACTACCCCTGCATACCAGGAATAAATCCCACTTGTTTGTGGTGTATGAATCTTTTAATATGCTGTTGAATTCTATTTGCAAGTAATTTGTTGAGAATTTTTGCATCTATGTTCATTAGAAAGATTGTTCTGTAGTTTTCTTTTCCTGCAGTATCTTTATCTGGCTTTGGTATTAGGGTGATGTTGGCTTCATAAAATGTGTTGGGTAATTTTCTCTCCTCTTCAATTTTATGGAAGCATTTAAACATGATTGGTGTTAATTGTACTTGAAATGCTTGGTAGAATTCACTTGTGAAGCCATCTAGTCCTGGACTTTTCTTTGTTGGCAGATTTTTGAAACGGATTCAATCTCCTTAAATGTGTTTGATTTGTTAAGTTCTTGTATGTCAATGTAGGTTGTGTGTACATTTCTAGGAATTTATCTATTTCAGCTAGGTGTCTAATTTGTTGGCATACAATTTCTCATAAGGGTACCCTTATGATTTGTGGGGTCAGTGTACTGTGCCCTCATTCATTTCTGATTTTATTCATTTACATCTTCTTTCTCTCTCTCTCTTTTGTTTTTTTTCTTTGTTAGTCTAGCTAAGGGTTTGTCGATTTTATTGATCTCCTCAAAGAACCAGTTTTTGGTTTTTAAAATTTTCTCTATTGTTTTTTTGTTCTCAACTTCATGTCTTTTTGCTCTAATTCTTACTATTTCTTTCCTTCTGCTTGTCTTGGGATTGGTTTACTGTTCTTTTTCTAGTTCCTCCAGGTGTTCAGTTAGGTCTTTGAGTTTAGGTCTTTCTTCTTTTTTAATATAAGCTTTAGGGCTATAAATTTCCTTCTCAGCACTGCATTTGCTGTATCCCATAAGTTTTGATAAGTTGTGTTCTCGTTTTCATTCATCTCAAGATATTTAGTAATTTCTCTTACAATTTCTTCTTTGACCCACTGATTATTTAGAAGTATAATGTTTAGCCTCCATACATTTGCAAATTTTCCCTTTTCCTGCTTATTATTGATTTCCAGCATCATTCCACTATGATCTGAGAAGGTGCTTTCTATACTTTGTCTTTTTTATATTTATTGAGACCTGCTTTGTGACCCAACATTTGGTCTATCCTGGAGAAAGATCCATGAGCACTTGAGAAGAATATATAACCTGCTGATTTGTAATGCAACATTTTGTGTATGTCTGTTAGGCCTAGCTCATTTATCGTATTGTTCAAGTTCTCTGTTTCCTTGTTGATCTTCTGTTTGGTTGTTCTATATAATGATGTGAGTGGTGTGTTTAAGTCTCCAACTATTATTGTAGAGATGTCTACTTCTCCCTTCAGTTTTGCCAGACTTTGCCTCATGTATTTTCAGGCACCCTGGTTAGGTGCATAGACTATTACTTCTTCCTGGTGGATTGTCTACTTTATTAATATATAATGGTCTTCTGCATCTCTTATAACTTTTTTGCATTTAAAGTCTGTTTTGTCCAATATTAGTATAGCTATCCCTGCTTATTTTTGGTTACTGTTTGTGTGGAATATCATTTTCCAACCTTTCACTTTCAGCTGATATGTAGCCATGGATCTAAGGTGAATCTCTTGTACACAGCATATGGATGGCTCATGTTTTTTTTAAATCCATTTTGTCAGTCTAGATCTTTTGATTTTGGAGTTTAATCCATTCACATTCAACGAAATTACTGAAAATGCATTATTTAATTCACCATTTTATTCTTTGGCTTTCACATATCACATCTCATTTTCATCTGTCTTCTTACTCTTTTGGTTATCCTTCTGATAGTCTTCCCTTCTACACTCTCTTCCAAGCCTCTTTCTCCTGTCTTTTCCTTTCAGGATGTAGGCCTCCCTTTAGTGCTTCCTGCAAAGCTGGATTCATTTTAGTGAACTCTCCTTGTTTCTGTTTATTTGTGAATGCTTTAAACTCACCTTCATATGTGAAGGACAATTTTGCTGGATAAAGAATTCTTGGCTGGGAATTTTTCTCTTTCTGTATCCTAATTATGTCATACCACCATCTTCTCACCTCCATGGTTTCTGATGAGAAATCCACCCTAAATCTTACTGGGTGTCCCTTGTATGTGGTCTTTTGCTTCTCCCTTGCTACTTTCAGAATATTCTCTTTATCTTTGGCATTTGACATTCAGAGCAGCATGTGTCTTGGAGTAGGTCTATTCCAATTTATTCTGACTGGAGTATGTTGCACTTCTTGGATATGTAAATTCATTTCTTTCATGAGAGTTGGGAAATTTCCAGCCATTATTTCCTCAAATACTCTCTCTATCCCCTTTTGCTTCTCTTTTCCTTCTGGTACTCCCATGATATGCATGTGGTTGTGCTTTGTGTTATCATTCAGTTCCCTGAGCCCCTGCTCAATTTTTTTCCATTCTTTTCTCTCTCTTCAATTTTAGCTGTTCTTGTCTTCTGCATCACTTTTTTTTCTTCTCTTATTTCATGCCCGCTGTTGTATGCCTCTAATGTGTTTCTGATTTCACATATTGTGTCTTTCATTCCATAAGCTCTGTTATTTTTCTATTCAGGTTTTCAAATTCTTCTTTGTGTTAGCTCAGTGTCTTTTTCTTTTTTTAAAAAAATTTACTTATCCCCCTCTTGCTGCTTGTGCTCACTGTGTCCATTTGCTGTGCGTTCTATCATGTTTGCTTGTCTCCCCATTGCGCCAGCTCAATGCGCTGTGCAGGCCCTGAACTCACCATGCTGCATGGGCCCTGAGTTCACCGTGCCGCGCAGGAGCTCCTTCACCAGGAGGCCCTGGGGATCGAACCCAGGGCCTCCCATATGGTAAACGGGAGCTCAACCAATTGAGCCACAGCCACTTCCCGAGCTCGGTGTCTTCTTGATGTCCTTTATCTCTTTAGCCATATTGTATTTCAACTCATTGATCTGATTTAGGATATTTGTATGAACCTTGTTGATTAGTTTTCTCAAATCCTATGTCTCATCTGGGACTTTGATATATTCCTTTGCTTGAACCATATCTTCCTTTTTTCTTAGTATGGCTTGTAATTTTTTTGCTGATGTCCTCTAATTATGATGGTGAGTTTACTCTTATGCTCAATTTCTCTCTCTTGCGTAAGGATTTAGTGGCGTGATTCTGTGTATTACGACTGCTCTTTGATTCTTGTTTCAGACTGCTCTAGCGCTTTAGGACTATCCCTATTTAGTTGCTCAAATCTGGGCCGTGGACCCAGTAATGAATTGTAGACTCACTTCCAAGGGCCTTGGAGAGGGAGGTTGTAAAGGCCCAAAACAACCTCTCATTTATTTACTTTTAATTTCCTCACATGCACTTCCTTGGTCTGCCCGCAGATGGTGCTATTCAGCAGACCTCTCAGCTCAAACAGGGATCAGAACAATGTGACAGAGGATACCTCGGGGCTATTCAGAGCCTTGCAAATCAAACTTTCTCAGAAGCTGTTCTACAACCTTTGCTGCCAGCCCTCTTCCTTTTCCCAGGTAGGAAGTAAGTCCATTCCCCTCTGCATCCCCAACAACCAGTCCTGGTCAGTATGCCTCCATACTGTTTGAGAAGAGTTGGATCTCTTTCTTCCCATGCCAGCTCCCAGGGCAAACAATGGTGCAGCCCAGCTGGCCTGGAAGGGCTCATGGGACACAGCAGAACAAATTTGTTAGCCAAAAGCTGAATCAGCCTTAGGCTGCATCCCTCTCTCTCCCCTTTCCTAGGGAGGTGGACTCCTGAAGCCCCTTTTGTAGCCACTGGCCAGAGGCTGGAGGATTCAAATATGTCTGCTCTGAGGGTGGGGGGATGGGTGCTGGCAGCTGGAGCTGCAGCTTTTACCCACAGAGTTTTCCTGTCGAGATTCTTTTTCTTTGCCCCTCTCCCTCTCTCTTCTGGTTGGTGTCCAGCCTTCCCCTGGTGTCCTAAACTACAGAACACATTTTTTTTCCAGTCCGTTTCTGCCTGTCCTCTAGCTATTTCTTTGGGAGAGAAGTAAGTCCTCTGTCTCTCTAATCCTCCATCTTCCAGAAGTCTCCCTAAAATCTTATGCCATAGATCTAGTTACATTAAAGTTTTCAAACCTGCCTTTTAAAAAAAGGAGTTAAGTACTTGGATGAATCTTGAAAACAGGACAAGTAAAAGAAGCTGGTCATGAAGACCATATATTATATGATTCCATTTCTATGAAATGCCCAGAATAGGCAAATCTATAGATACAAAAATTAGATTAGTAGTTGCCTAGGGCTAGGGAGGAGAGTGGGAAAAATGCAGACAGACTGCTAATGGATATGGGTTTCCTTTTGGGTTGATAAAAATATTCTAAACTTAAATTGTGATGATGGTTGTATAACTCTGTAAATATACTAAAAACCACTGAAGCACACTTTATATGGGTGAACTCTATGGTACATGTAGTTGTTTGAAGCTGTATGTATCCCAGAAAAACATGTTGTTGTTTTTTAAAGATTTATTTTATTTACTTTATTTTTTCTTTATTTATCCCCCTTCCCCCAGATGGTTCGCTCATCTGTCTGCTCATTGTTTGCTCGCCTTCTCCAGGAGGCACCAGGAACTGAACCCGGGACCTCCAACATGAGAGGGGAGTGCCCAACAGCCTGAGCCACATCGTCTCCTCTCGGACCGTGTCTGCTGGCTTGTGGCCTCTGCTTGTTGCAGTGGGTGTGGAGTCTAGATCGTTGTGGCAGGAGGCGGCATCTGCTCGTCTTCTTTTAGGAGGCACCGGGACCTGAACCCAGGACCTCTCGTGGTAGGCGGGCGCCCAAGTGGTTGAGCCACATCTACTTCCCAACATGTTCTTGAAGTTAATCCATTCTTGTGGTCGTGGACCCATTGTAAGTAGGACCTTTTGATGAGGTTACTTCAGTTAAGAAGGTTAAGAAAGTGTGGTCCACTTCAATCAGGATGGGTCTTAATCCTGTTACTGGAGTCCTTTATATGCGGAGTGAAATTCAAATAGAGAGAAAGTTATAAGAAGCAAGAGGCTGGATATTGACAGAATCTGGAAGAGAAGGGAGAGACCAGGAGACACTGCCATGTGCCTTGCTATGTGACAGAGGAGCCACGGAGCCCCAGGACATGCTTTCAGGGAGAATGCACTGCCTTGACAACTTGATTTGGACTTTCTTTTAGCCTCAAAACTGAAAGCTAATACATTCCCATCGTTTAAGCTGACCCATTGCATAGTATTTGCCTGAGCAGCCTAGGAAACTAGAATACATAAATTAGATCTCAATATCTCAAAAAAAGTTTCTTGTCAAGAATACTGTTAAAGATTATAGGGGTGGGGTGATTGAAGGTAAGGTGAAGCTTTGGAAAACATTAGGTATCAATTAACCATGCTTCTTCTGTCCTCATTAGAACAGTTAAATAGTGGACCATATGAATCTTACCCAGCACCCCGAACTTCTATACCACTTTTCCCAACTTTAAGGACAGAATTAAAGACAACAAGTATGGGGTACATTTTGAATCATCTTACCAGTGAGTAGTTCTATCCATGTTTGGACAGTTTCTGCAGGTTCTGTTGCTTTGATGTGCTTGAGTGTTTCATCCAGTAGGACGTCACCAGTTGGGCTGTCTGACTTTAGCAGTACCTTTCAGGAAAGAAGAAACAAGGGACCCTGCTTCATTCATCTCATTCAAGACAAAACCATTTAATATACCATATATTCATTACTGGTTAAGTGTTGTAGGAAGTACAAAGAAGCATAAAATACTGTCCCTGAGTATGTGGTGATAGTGGGGAGACAAAAATAATGTTTGTAGTGGGCTCTAGTGAAAGACTGAAAACAGATGATGAGGGAGAAAGGATTAAATAATAAATCTTTGAGTCTGGGTATCCAACTTGCGTAACAAAAGAGGTAGGAAAATTAGGAAAGGAAGCCAGTTAGGGGGAAAATTGCTAAGTTTGGTTTAAGTGATTTGGAGTGGCTAAGTTGAAATGTCTCACCAATAGCTGAATATGACTGGAGGTGGAGAAAGAACACATGCCTAGGAATTTGGGAGTTAATCTCATGGACGTCTCAGATAAACTGTGAAGGTAAATGAGATTTCCAAAAAGATAGAGAAAGGCATGCAAAGGGAAACAAACTAAGACTTAGGTGTTAAGGAACGGAAAAGTAAAGGAAATCGGGTATAGTCAGAGAGGCAAGAGAATGTAATATATAAGAAAAGTCAAGAATGGAGAAAGTTTCAAGTAGAAGGAGGGGGTCAAAATTGTCAAACCCACATATAGGTTAAAAGAGAAAAATAAACTGAAGACTGAAAAGAAGCTGGTGATACCTAAGTGTATAGTTTCAGTAGAGTACTGAGGATCACAGAGAAGTTGTGAATCGAGAAAATGAGTAGTAAGAAATAATGGAGACAGGAGTATAGCTTATATACTGGAGAAGACTCGTAATGAATGGAAGAAGAAAGACTGAATAGTTATTTGGGGATGAGCAGGATTAAGCAAAGATTGGCTCTGACTCACATCTTTACTTTCTCGTATATAATAATCTATTTCATAATGGTATAGGTATAGAAATGAAGATATAATGAATAGCATTCTAAATAATTATTTTTTTGCATTAAAATAAGATAAAACCATTAATTTCTTATAACTCTTAAACTATGGATACTAGATGCTATAGGATAATTAAACCTCTCTAGACAATAGTATAGCTCAGATGATGATCTTGTTCACTACTTAAATCTTATTCTTTCAAATAGTAAAACTGGACTGTTGGTATCTGCCTTTCCATAAGTTAAGAGGATGTTCACCAAGGATGCTGTACCTTCCTGTCTAGTAGTCGCTTCTTACGCATGGTGGGAGGTTCTAAATAGATTCGACCCCGTATGGCCAGCTCTATCAGTATGCCTCCTCGCAGGCCAGATGATATGCAGTCATTCCAGAAAGATGTGTAACCCTAGAAAAGAAGAGAAGAGAGAGTATGCTCTGAAAGAGATACTGATTTGTAGCAAGCACCCTAAGAATTGTGATTCATTTCACATCATACTACATGAACTCAGAACAAAGTAGAGATTAAAAGAATAGAGTGCCTTCTGAAACTCCTTAAACTAAACCCCCCAAAGTACGATTTTCTATCTGACTTCAAGCTCTTTAGTGGATTCTGTTGGTTATGTTGTTATTTAATAACGGGCATGTCAAATTTTATTTCTTGAAAATAATTCTGGCTTCCTTGAAATGTTTCCATGACACCCTAAATTTCAGAGTGGGGGGGTATGAATAAGTTAGGCAGAAAAAAGTATAATCATTTGAGCCTGTTAGTCTTCCTAGATATGTACAATTTACAAGCTGTTTTGATGGGTGGTGAAATAGAAACCTAGCTTGGCAACTGACTATTGAAGTGCCTTGGGTATGTTACTTAACCTTTCTGAAGCTCAATTTCCTCATGTGTAAAATGGTGATACTAATATCTACCTTTATAAGTTTGCTGTGAAGATTAAATTTGATCACATATATAAGAAAGCAATTATTATAGTGCCTGACACATAGTCGGCACTCAAATGTTAATTCCTCTTTCCTAAGAGCTAAAGGGGATAAAAAGACAACAAATAGTCTCTATCCTAAAGGAGCTGAAAATCTAGCTGGAAAGACCATGCAAACTTATAGAAAGTTCTGTGAACAATACAAAATTTAAATAAAAGCTAAATTGAAAAAGCAGTAGAAGAGACATACATAAATGACTTAAAAGTTTGGTCTAGATCATATTTTTTCAAACTATAAGTCACTTAGGGCTAGAGTAGTCAGGAACCCATAATGGATTTGAAGAATAGGTTGAATATGGCAGAAAGGAGTATTTTCCATGTGAGGGCAACCATCCCAATTCTACCTAGTCTTCAAAAAGGCATTCAAAGCAAGGGACCCACATAAGCAAAAGTGTTAAGGAGAGAGACCTCAAATATGTTTAGAGACCTAACTTAATGTTTTTTGAGAGAAATTATGAGATTAGGTTGGTTGGGGCCAGAGAGCAGAAAGACTTGAATGCTTTGAACTTTTTATTGAAAGGCAATAGTGAATCCTAAAGGTTCTGAGCAAGGAGTTATGATCAACACAAAGAGAACCTGTTAGAGATATCAGAACTGCTTAGTACTTTTTAGCTATCTTTGGCTTCAGCAATCACTCTCACTGGAGAGTAGCTGGGCAAGCTGTTTGCAGGAAGTTTCTAGCACAGATTCAAGCATCAGCAAAGGGTTGAATCATTTATTAATAATAGTAATTTCTCATATTTATTGAGCACTGATTTTTTTTTCCTTTTTTCTTTTTTCTTTTTTGGTGTACAGTTCTATGAGTCCTGTCCCCCTGCTCCCCCAACTTGCTTTCTGTGTCCATTCACTGGGTGGTCTGTGTCTGTTTCTTGCCTTCTCTTCTCATTTTTCTCCTCCAGGCTTCACTGGGATTGGATCCTAGGGACCTTTGATGTGGGAGAGAGGCACCCTGTCACTTGTGCCACCTCAGTTCCTGGTTTCTTGTGTCTTGCCTTGACTCTCCCCTGTGTCTCTCTTTTGTTGTGTCACCATCTTGCTGTGTGGCTCACCGTGCAGGCCTGGCTCACCTGCTCGCCTTTTTTTTTTTT
>JAQZBX010110161.1:0-10397 GCA_029593785.1 Cabassous unicinctus
AATAAGGGAAATTACAAAATACTTAGAACTAAACAATGAAAACACTATACATCTAAACTTGTGGGATAGAGCTAAAAACAGATTTAGCGAGATATTTATGTTTGAATTCACATGAATATGAGCTAAACATTCAAGACATTAGGAGAGGAGTCAAAAATGTAAATCACTTCAATCAAGAAGAAATCAATAAATAGCTCGCAAATACAGCAATCATTGACAAAACTAAAACTTGGTTCTGTGAAAAGACTTTAAAAAAATAATTTAAGGGGAAGTGGATGTGGCTCAAGCAATTGGGTGCCCAATTCCCAAATGGGAGGTCCTGGGTTCGGTTCCCGCTAGCTCCTAAAGAAGACAGACAAGGGAGCCATGGGGGATGGGGGGGTGGGGAGTGGGGGATGGGGATAATAAATAAATAAATAAGAATATTGTCAATTGAATTTTTAAGAAAATTTTAGGAGCAGAGTCAAAGATCTGAAAATCCTAGATGAAGTTCATAAACTTCTGGAAACAAAATACAAGTACAGATAGTGTCTACCTTATACGTTTTCTTGAAAATTTAAGAAAAAAATAGGAAACCTATCCAGTTCATTTTATGAAGCTAGTAGCACCTTGACATCATAACTGGATAATGAGAATACATGAAAAGAAAATTATAGGCCAAATTCACTTACATATGTAAAATCTGAAATAAAATATTACCAACTGAATGTAATATTGTATGAAAATAGACATATTTTACAATCAGTTAGGGTTCATTGCAGGAATACAAAAATAGTTCATCAATCTATTAATGTAATTTACCACACTAAAGAATGAAAAAATTGTGAACTTTTCTAACTTAATAAACACAATAAAAGCACTTGCCAAATTCAAAAATCTTTGAATACTAGGACAGGAAGGGAATTACCTTAACTTGATAAAAACTAAAAATACCAATAGCAAACATCATACTTAACTGAACAATGCAAGTGTGCCAGCTGTAGTGTGCCAGCTGTGACATTACTGGGACTGTTCAACAAGTACTAGGGATCTTGACTAAACAATAAGACAGACAACAGAAAACATTTAAATTATAAGGAGTGGAGGAAGGGACAGTTTGTCCACATTTGAAGATAATATAATCAGTCACATAGAAAACTCAGTAGGCTATTAGAATTAATTTTTTAAAAGTTCTTCAAAATTGCTGGAAACAATCACAATCAGAATATATAATCTATACCAACAAATAACAAAATGTATTCAGGAAGTACTCTAAGGAATAATGTACATGTTCTCCATATTAAAGAACAGCAATAAAAACCCTAAAACAATTTCAAATTTTTTCTATGCTTCTAAAATTATTTAGCAGTCTTTTCAAAGAACCAGTATTTAGTTTTGTCAATGACTGCTGGTACCTGTTAATTATTTTATTGACTCCTTCCATTTATAGATAGGACAAATTAATACTATAAAGATGCCAATTCAAAGCAACTATAATGAAAATTCCAACAGTATTTCCAGGGAGCTTGAGAAAATGATTCTCCAGTTCATATGGAAGAATAAAGGTACACAAATAGCTGAGACAATTTTGAAAAGAGTTAAGAAATCACCCTATCTGAAAGTAAGATATATTACAAAGCCATAATAATAAAAACAGTATGGTATAGCTGCTAACAGACAAATAATCCAATGCAACAGAACAGAGCTCCCAGAAACGGGCTTGTCTGTAATGTAAGCTTGGTATATGACAGAGATGGCATCTTATACCAGTGGGGGAAAGGATGGATTAATTATCAGACCATTTTTGGGAAAACTAGTTCTCTATAAGTAGAAAAATGTCAGATCCCTACGGGATACCATACACACAAAGAACAAATGGATCAAAGACCCAAATATGAAAGGTAAAAATAGAGGAAAATTAGATAAAAATTCTCTTAAAAAAGCACATGGTAGGTGGAATGAAATGACAGTTATTAAATTTATTAACATGGATACCAACAAGGAGAGGAATAGAGATGGTAATAGTGGATGAAGGAGGGAGAAAAAGGGGATGGGGGTGGGGTGTGTCTTGCTGGTGGCAATGATGACAGAAAGCTATGAACCAAGAAGCTCATTTCCCATAATGTTACCTTTGAAATTTTGTATTTCAAGAGAATAACTTGGATCAATTTTCAAATAAATGCATCTATATTTGATCTCATAGTATTATTTTGGGCAGGGACTGAAACAAATACATACCAATTCTTTTATTCGTTTTCTGTGTCTACTATGTGGATTGTTCAAATGACTGGTAAGATCAAATATTGTTGGTATAGCATTATCTCGAAGAACTGTCCTATAAGGACTCTGAAAAAGAAAAGTGTTAGCAAATCAGAGATGTTCCTTAAGAATGTATTACACATAAATCAAATTCTAGGTTTAATGATTTCCCCAGCAATCCTTCAACCCCAGCTCTAAAGCATAGAGACTTGAAGAATTTGATGTTGTCAGTTCAGGTCTGCCTATTATTTCTAACTCTCTTTACATTTGCCATTCCAGCAATCTTACTATAATAAATTAAGGAACTAAACTGATGATAGGCATAAAGAACACAATGTATTTGTATTTTACATACATGTAATTCTAATTCTACTTTATATGTTCTGTCCTTCCATGAGTCCACCAAATCTATAGCAAGCACAAAAGTGCTTGAATGTTCTACAGTAATGCTTCCCTCCTTTATCTGCTATCTACTACTCATGCCACTTTTGCTAATATTATTGAGAAGCAGCAAGGTACAGAGAAAAGAATATTGGACTGGGACCTAGAAGTCCTAGGAACTAGCCCAAACTCTACTGGTGACTCACTATGAGACCTGGCCAAATTATTTCCCCTTTTTGGGGGCCTCAGTTTCCTTTTCTGAATAAAATTCAGGTATCGAATTTCAAAATGAAATTATCCACATACTAATGATCATAATGCTTGTCACTGCAGTTATACCATCACCTGTACTTTTATGCAATCCAGCCACTTCTTTAAAAATTGTTTTAATATAAGCCATAAAATAATGATTTGATGAACAGGTTAAATTTTTAACATATTTATTACAAAACTTCTAAAATAAAAATTGATTCATGGGCCACCTGGAATCATCTCCCATACCACAAGTGATATACATACATAACCACACTTTTGCAAACATAAAACTAGGTATTTCTAAGTTCCCATCTAGTTCTAATGATCTTATCAATAAAGGAATGATCATTCTCTACCCCAAGGGTTCTTAACCTTTTTTTGTTCCACAGATCCTTTTGCCAGTCAGGTGAAAACCACAGACCCCTTCTCAGAATGTAGCAGCAGATAGTTTTATGACACTCAAAATCGGAGGACAGAGAAAATAAAGATAATAAGTTGATTTTTTTCACTTCAAGCTCATGGACTTCTTAAGAACCCCTGCTCTACGCTAATCCCTGTTAACCTGATCCAACCTGTCTAGCAGCTGGATACGTACTTAGCTGATGACAGTCTTCCACAGCCAGCCCAGAGGAGGCTAGGTGAGGAACAGGATGTTTAAGAAGGAGAATGACAGTTGGATAACTGTTACATTTCCCCAGCTAGTCCAAAGAAGCAGTGCCTTTAATTTCTTCCCTGATATAAAGGCTATGTGCACTTCATTTAAAGCTTTCCTGGGAGGAGTGACTGTTTCAAAGCTGACTATTAAAGTGTGTTTAAAGAATGTGCTAAACAAGAATAACAACTTAAATTTTTTCACCCAAAAAACAAGAATAACTCTTAAATGTTTTCACCTGGAGACGGGAGGCTAGGAAGATAAGAAGGAAAATAATATATTTATAAATAGAATGCACGATCTTGGGTTTTACCTAAAGAGTTGTTAGTCATTTACATTTGGGAAGTATTTTCATTTAGGTTCAATATTTTCTAGTTCAATTCCCTGCCTCAAAGAAAAAAACAAAGATGAAAATCTGATTTCTTGATTACACACATATTCTAGTGCTGGACCACTGATTCTGGGGAGTTTGAATCAGGGCTTCACCAGGGACACACTCATTGAAGGGAGCAAAAATTAATATCCAAAGCTACCCATCTTTCCCACTGTGCAAATAACTAAAAAATAAGCAAACACACACAGACAGACAACTCTTGATATATTACCAACTATTAAATAAGAAAGGGAGGGATAAAACAGCATCTTGAATTTTAAAAATTCAAATAAAATTAATTTGCTACTTGCAAATAAAGCTCAAATATATTAGACAAAAAAAAACAATATATGAATGAAAACCATGTGACTTTTTATAAATCTTTATAAGTACACATCTCAAAAAAAGGCTATCTTCAATTCATATGCATGATAGTTTTTAACTCAGTGTAAAGATTTAATCTTGAATTGCTGAATTAAGATTCGAGCATACAACAAAGCTCTTATTCTAGTGTCAAAGACAATAAAACAATCGGCTTTGGTTGAACTAGTAATGAATGTTTACTGATGAGATCTTAAATGCTAAACAAATGAAGCCAAACCAAACATTTAGATATAGATATTCAAATACTCCAGCTTTTCAATAGCAGCACCTTCTTCCATATGTGTAGAAAGAACATTTGTTTCCATTTAGATAAATTTATTCAAGATTGAAGAATCACTTAAAAATTTAAAAAGTAAAAATAGGTCATCTTTCTGTTCTATGCTCTGATTAAGAAAGAATATAAGTGTGAACAATATTTTAAATTTCTCATATTAATCTGGTTGGAATTATCTAATTCAGAGACCATATTTGTTACTAAAATAAAAATATAAAAATGCATATGGCTTGTGCATTTAAAATAATAATTTGGGATATTTTTACTTAATGTTAAGAACATAAAAAGTAGCTTGCCTTTTAATCACATGAAATTCTTATTTTGGTTGATCATTACCCTCTTAACAAAGCAAGGCATAAATATCCCTCAAATATTTGTGATTAAATTGTTGAACCAGAAGTGGCTCACCTCCCAATGACTTCACAAGTATCTGCTTCAATTAATTTTGAGAAATAAAATAACCCAATCATTCTTTAGTTTTCTGATGCCTCTGCAAAATGTATCTGAAAAAAATATCAAAACAAATTGCTGCATAACATATATAGTGTACCATCTACAAGTAAGTTTGTCTATCCCAATATCTGAGATGATACATTCGTTATACCTAAGCCAGAATATATAATTTACATAAAATCGGCTTCCTAAGTAGTTATTAAAATGTTTCAAGTCTGCTTCATTTCAACTGAATCTGCCCTATTTGTGCCTTTTATGAATCACAGCAATAACAGAATCACAGAGGGTTAAAAATCTTAGACCTCAGAAATTATCTGGTCTAATCTCCTCATTAGTAACTGTAGAACAAAGAGTTGGGAAGTGACTTGACCAACCTCACCCAGTTAAGAGTAATAGTAAGGCTGATAGATCCAGGTCTTGTGAAATTACAAATTATTGATGGAAATGTTTCTTCATTTTGTCTGTATGGTTTGTTTCCTGCTGTGGTTTTTAGCCCATAAAAAGAAGAATTAGTTCTAACAGTATATACAAAAACATGACAACAAGATCTCCATTCCTAGATGAAGATTTCACTCATAAAAAAGCTCTAGAGAAAATGCTCCAAATAAAAACACCAAATTTATCTTAAATAAGCATACAATTTTATAATAATTTCAAATTTTCTGGCGGCTACAAAAGAAGTTTAAAAGTGGTTACCTCTTATGAGTAGGAATGGGGCTTCAGGAACAGGGAGGTAAACAAAAAAAAAAATCATGTTTTTAAGAACAAAAAAGATACTATTCAGCTCAACTCTGTCTTCACCTTTAAAAAAAAATGTGGCAGATATAGGGATACCTTCCAAATTAATATATATATATTTACTTTTCGGACTGGACACTAAGTAAGTAAGAGAGAGGGAAAGAGAAAGAGAGAGAGAAAAAGAACAAAAACCAATCCTTCTTATTACTTACAGTTCTACAGATCATAGAGGTCTCAAAGTGTTTGGCACATAACCGATAATGTTTATTTAGCTGATCAGGTGTTTTATCTTCTAAGTCTGCTCTCCTACAATTCTCCACCCACTTCTGGCATCTATAAATAAAACCAAAATACAATTATGGAATATGAGCTCAACACTGATATTTCAAAATTCAATTTTAAGGCAAATATATATATATATATATATATTTGCCTTAAAATTTAATTTTATATAGATATATATGAACAATGGAACTCCCTACCCCAAGAACATAATTTGAAGAATCTGACTAATCACAAAAGAAGAGTTGGGAGAGACCTTAGAAATCATTTAGTACAAACCTTTCATTACAGACAAGGTTAAGAAGTAACTTGCTCAGGGTCACGTACAAAACCAGTGGCAAACTCAGAACTTAAACCTGGATCTTCCAACTCCCAGGACATCTAAGTATCACAGAGGTCTCAATTATCAGCAGTATAAGCAAAAGGGTTGCACAACCATGGGGCCAATGGCCTAACATCCCCCCTTAGGATTTCAACTTAAGCAAACAGAAAATGAGCAAGTACACATTCTGTAAATTATGAGTTTCTTATGGAAGGATGAAGACTGTATTCATTTGTCTTATTATGAAAATGATTTATCTACAATGATATGCACCAAATAGACTGCAAGCTCCTCATGAATGCAGTGATTGTGTCTATATAATCTAGCCTATAGTAGGTATTAAAGATAGTGAACAACATAAATTCCATACCCTCTTGGTACTTAAATATTTGCAGAAAAACAAACAATAATAGATAATGCTTACTAAACACTTATTACGAACCAGACACTGTTCTAAGTTCTTTTCATAGGTGGGTACTATTATAATCCCCCCAACCAGATCTTTCTTTTACTCCTCAAGTCTCTAAGAATAAAAGTTCCGCCATGGACAAACTGTCACAAACTTGAAAGCATCTTCATTTTATAATTACAGCAAAGTATATTTTCCTTTGTCTTAACATTACTGTCAACCCCCTCATACACACACACCCTGACATGTAATTCCCTTTACCCTAAATATTAAAACCACATGAAATGCTATGATTTTCAAACCTAAACTAAAACCACACCCAAATGTTAGATTAATAAGGTAGACTACTTTAAAGTCAATTTTTCTTCATTGAAAGATGTCTTTTAAGAGAGTGAAATGGCAATCCACAAAATGGAATCCACAAAATATGCATTATTTGCAATACATATATCCAACAATGGACTTATATCCAAGATATATATAAAGAACTCCTGCAAATAAATCAGACAACCCAATATAAAAATGGACGAGTGACTTGAACAGGCACTTAAACATAAAAAGGTTACCCAAATGGCCAACAAAAATGAAATAAATAAATAAATAAATAAATAAATAAAAATGTTCAACTTCATTAGTCATCAGGAAAATACTAACTAAAACCACAAGATATCATTACATATTCACAAGAATAACTACAATGTAAAAGGGGCAATACCAAGTGTAGGTGAGACAGTGAAACAACTCTACCCATCAACAATAAAAGGACAAATTGTGATATATCCATTCAATGGAATACTATTTGGCAATGGGAATGAATGAACTGCCTACTATCTCACAACCATAACGATGTTGAGCAAAAGAAGCAGGAGTAACATGCTTGTGATTCCTTTTATATCAAGGTCAAGAATAGGCAAAACTCATCTGTGGTGATTGTGCACAAACAAGTTAACAAAGCAGTCCTCAGATTGCTATCCTTAGACTGTTATCCTTAGTTGGCTGGAGTCTGGGAATTTGGCTGGTAAAAAATTCCCGACCTGATACAAAATTTTCCCTAAATGATAAGGGTGGCTGACTGTGCCTAATCTCCTTGTGCCAACAATATGATTTATGCTGAACACCTGCCTTTCTCCTGGGAGTCTGGAATTTTAATATGTGCTATGTGACTGGCCTCCAAAAAAAACCTTGGGCACTGAGTCTCTGATGAGATTCACTGGGAAAAACATGGCATATAAGTTGCTACATTTTCATTGCTGGGAAAAAGTGGGCTCTGTGTGACTCTTCATGGGAGGAAGAGAGCATAAGGAAACCCATATATGGGTTCCTCCAGACTTCACCTGAATCTTTTTCCTTAATGATCCTGGCGTGTATCCTTTCTACATCACTGTAATAAATCCTAGCCATAAATACAACTATATGCTGAGTCCCAGGAGTCCTCCTAGTGAATTTCCAAATATGGGGGTGGTCTCGGGGATGCCTGACACAATTAAAATATAGTAGATACTTTGGGGGAGGGGTAATGACTGTGAGAGGACACAAAGGATGCTTCTTAGGTATCTAGAATTTTCTAAATCCTGAACATTACCTGGCTACACTCACTTTGTAAAAATTCATCAAGCTCTAGACTCCGATTTTTGCACTTTCCTATGTACATGTTATATAGCAATAAAAAAGCTTTATCCCACTCCCCACCCTCTCCCCATAAATAAAACAAGGGATCTAAGGTATATGAAGTCAGACAGTGCTACCATGGGGAGAGTGGGATAATGAATGGGGTGGTCATGGACAGAGGGTATTTGGGATGCTGGTTTTATATATATATTTAATCTAGATTAAAGTTTTGTGGACATGTCATTCTGAAACTATAACAAAAGTTGTACACTTAAGATTTATGAAATTTGTGAGATGTTTTACATCAATAAAATAGCTATGAAAATTATATATGCAGTTGAGCCCTAAAACCCAGGAGGTATGGTCAACTCCCATTCTCCAGTTCTTTGGGCCTACCCTGCACAACTAACAAAACGATGATAATGGACCAGCCCCATCCCAAAAGCAAGGAGTATCTTCAACTTCAAGCAAAACAATTCCTTTCTATGGAGCAGTTGTGGCTCAAGCAGTTGAGCACCCACCTCCCACACGGGAGGTCCCAGGTTCGGTTCCTGGTGCCTCACAACTCATGGGGGAAAAAAAAATGTACAACAAGCAAAACAAACAAAAAACCAACTCAGGGAAGCCAATGTGGCTCAGTGGTTGAGCTCTGGCTTCCCACATACAAGGTCCCGGGTTCAATCCCCGGCCCCTGGTACCAACAAAAAAAGCCAATTCCTTTCCTCTGCCCCATAATATCTATGTCCCTTCTCAAGCTGAAGCCTGAAGCAGTCAGAGTGGACAGCATCCCAAATCCCTTAAGAGTGAAGAATGAACAAAAATAAGGGGGAAGGGGAAGCGGGTGTGGCTCAATCGATAGAGCTCCCGTTTACCATATGGGAGGCCCTGGGTTCGCTTCCCAGGGCCTCCTTGTGAGGGCAGGCCGGCCCGCGCGGCTCGGTGGGCTGATGCAGCAAGACCTCGCAGCAAGGGGGAGATAAGCAGACACAGAAAAAACACACAGCAAATGGACACAGCAAACACAAGCAGCAAGGGGGCGATAAATAAATAAATAAAATCTTAAAAAAAAAAAAAAAATAAGGGGGAAGTGTAAGCACTGACTAAGGCAGATTTATTCTTATTGTAGTCATTATCTTGGGTTAATTGAGTAATTTGTAACACTGATATGAAAAATAATTAAAGGAAAAAACCTCAAAGGATGAATTAGAGAGCAGATAAAATATAGCTGAAAGGAAAAAAATTACCTATGACCACTATACACATATGTATGTATGTGCATGTATATACACTTATATGCTTATAAAAGTATATACATAGTTACATAGTTATCGCTCAAATTTTTTTTTACCAATTTCTCCCCTTTCTTAGATCTCACTGTCATTTTTCTGTTCCTTTTACTCCAGACTTTGTGGCACTTTCTCTTAGGAGAGTGGAATTACTCCCTGAATCTACCTGCCTCTATCACTAACATATTAATCCAAGCTACCATTATTTTTTTTACCTGGTCTAATTTAATCACTTCCTAATAGGCCTCTTGCCTTTCTTGAATGCCTTCTCTACAATGCAGAGTGAAGGTTCTTCACTAAGGATGTCCTCCCCTGATCAAGACTTTTCAGTGGCTTCTCACTGCTCTTGGCCCAAAGAACCAATTCTTCACATGTCTTATAAGACCCCCACAGCCAGGACCTTGTCTACCTTTCCATCTTCCTATTTCACACCATCTTTCCACTCTCTCTTTGTCCCCGCACACACCTCCCTTCAATTTCTAGAATGCACTGTGATCACTTCTCTTCTAGGGCCTTTCTCCATGATGTTTATTCAGCCTAGCATACTCTTGTTACTGCTTTTTTCCCACTTTCTATGCTTAATTCTCAGTTATCAGATCTTAACTCAAATGTCATATCCTAAGGGAAAGTAATCCTGATTCATACGTATATGTTACACACATACAAACACACAAGCACACACACACATATCCAGGCAGGTAAAACTCTCCTCCACCTCTCTATATATGGTCTCTGAACCCTC
>JAQZBX010110162.1:0-10398 GCA_029593785.1 Cabassous unicinctus
TAATTTTACATTCATTTTCACTCAATTTAAGCTATAAGAATGCTGATTTACATGGACTGATCATTTTTTCTTCAGAAAGGAATTCTGTTTACTTTCTCTGTAGAGCAGGTGCAGTAGAAGCTTGAAGCAATTTGTAATTTAAAATTATGTCTGGAATATTCTCTGTCTTTGGGCATACAGGCATACTTCAGAGATAGTGTGGGTACAAGTCTAGACCACTGCAATAAAGTGAATATTTCAGTAAAGCAAAACACTCAAAATGTTTGTTTTCTCAGTGGATATTAAAGTTGTTTACACTATACTATAATCTGTGATGAGTACAATAGCATTATGCCTAAAAAATAAAGTATATACCTGAATTAAAATGTGACACAGAGACATGAAGTGAGCTCATGCTTTTGGAAAAATGGCACAAATTGACTTGCTTGAAACAGGGTTGCCACACACATTGAATTTGCAAAAAAAATGCAATATCTACAAAGCACAATAAAGTGAAGCTCATTAAAATGAATTACACCTCTAATATAGTATTTAAAGCCATCATCTCTTTAAAACAATAGTTGCTATTATAAATTCTTAGACAAAAATTGATAATTTTCTTTTTAGTTCTCTGTGTGGTAAACAAAGAGATTTTTTTCCACACTCACCATTTAAGAGAGAGCATAGACCCTTAGATTTTTTGTAGCTTTAGGAGTGAGTTTTCTGGCTCAGCATCTGAACACTACATAGAACCAAGATCTAGCCCCTCACAATCTTTTGAGGGACATTTCTCCTTGGGTTATTAAAGCCATTTTTTTCCTCCTCAATAAATTCTGGCTTCTGTGGTATCAGATATTAACTTGGTCTGGGAGCCTGGGTTTTTAGAAAGTTTTAATATGCCTTTTATCATTTGTCAACACAGTCACTAGAAATCCATTTTTTTGTAATGCCTTGATCTTACTCTTCCCCTTCCCTTTCCCTTTTTTCTTTCCTTCCTTTTTCTTCTTTTGCCCTTCCTGAACAATTTGGCTTAGAAACCATTAGTTGTGGTAAAGCAAGGTGGGAATTGGTGGGTATGAGAGCACAGAGGCCCAGAGCAGGTTTTCAAGCCAAGTAAGGTAGGAAAATCCTTAATGTTTTGTGTATGGAGGGAAAGGTGAGGGTAGAGGGAAAGATGTCTGAACGTCAGAAGCAGTGGCAGCACCATCTCATTGTGATGGAATAGAGTATGAACAGGCTGCATAGTGTATCTGTTTGGGGGAAAGCCTGATGCAGGATGCCAGAATCTTGCAGAGCAGAGGACACTTGTGCAGTGTGAACTTCAGTCACAAGTGAACTTCAGGGTGATTCATCAAACAAATAAATGTATTCTCATTTGGGAAGGGAATTACAAATATTTTAAGGGAGAAAACAAGAATGAATCATATGCAATTTTGGATTGGAATTGGAGGGATCATTGTGAACCTCTAATTTTCTAGTCAGAAAGGTATAGAGATATAGATATGTAAATTTGTGTAAATATTTACAGACATATTCCCTAGCTTTGTCTACAAAGAAGGCATAGGAGCAGTGACATCCAAATTGCATGAGTCAAAAACTTTGTTTCTATGTACAATTCTCCACTAAAAGAACCACGGCTCTTTTGCAAAATAACTAAATCTACAGCTTAGACATGGATAGTACAAGATAAGCATGGAGTATTTTTAGTGAGAAATTATTTGTTTGTCTTTTTTATGTTAATATTTTTAGTGAGAAATTAAATAAGATCTAAATATAATGAGAAACATATTATGTTCAAATATTGGAAAACACACTATACTAAAGGTTTTATAAATACAAAGTATTCACAATGAAATACCAACCAAGTTATGTTCTAGAATGTGATGATTCTATTTATTTTTAAGTTCAAATTGCAAAAATAAAAAATAAAAAAACGTGATACCCTCTTGAAATAGAATGAAGTAGGATTTTTTCCCAAACAATAGTGAAGTATAGTATAAAGCTATCATATTTAGCATGATTCTGATGAAAGGATATACAGATACAACTAATAGTATAGAGAATTCAGAAACACTCATAAATCTTTTGATTATTAAGTGATTGTGAAGCAAAAAGAATTTCTACATTAGACTGATGGGAGAATAAATTCATACAGTCACACCACAAATATATAGGCATTTGTTTGTGATGCTTAAGATAAAGGTATCCTATGACTCAGTACTTCCACTTCTGGAATTATAGAACACAGAAAATGTTGTTTTTAAAAACTGTACTTATACAAAGATATAAGAATTTTCAGAGGAGACTGTGCTCTTAATGCATAAAATATTGAAAGAAACTAAATGTTTATCAAGAGTATAATGAATAAACAAATTGTGGATTATTCATATTGTGGAACACCATAGGACAATGAAAAAGAACAAATTGCATATAGATATAATTGCATAGATACTTCTTAAAGATACCAATAAAACAAAGGATCTCAGATACATTAGAATCCATATAATGTAATTACAGATATAAAATTTAGAGCCAAAATATTAGCTATTTGGGGATGTATAGTAAGGTAGTAAAACCATAATGAGAAGATAGAATATGGCAGAGTAGAAAACTGCAAACTGTACTCCTCCTTCAAAAACTGTGGGAAGATATAGAGTAAGTGGAACCAAGTGTCAAGGAGGACCCTTAACATGAAACAAAATGAAATAAAATCCTAGACTAGAAAGAGAAGGTAACCAAATGAATAAGACAGTTAAGGTAAACAGATGGCTAGACACCAACAAAAAAATTACAAGCCATACTAAAAAACAGGAATATATGGCCCAGTATAATGCACAAACTAAAAAACAAGAGGAGATACAGAAGGTGAAACAACTAATCAAGTAAGTTCAATCAAAATTCATGAATCAACTTAATTAAGTGAAAGAAGAAATAAAAGGTATTGAGAAGAGATTAGTAGAACATAGATAAGAAATCACAAACATAGATAAAAAGGTAACAGATCTGATTGTGATGAAAGGCACAATGGAAGGAATGAAAAAGACACTGGAATTACATAATAGCAGATTTGAATAGGCAAAGGAAAGAATTCATGATGTTGAAGATAGAATAGCTGAACTCACACAGATATCAGAATAGATAGAAAATTTTTGAAAAAAATTCAGCAGGGACTCAAGGAATTGAAAGACCATACAAAATGCAAAAACATACACTTTATAGGCATCTCAGAAGGAGAAGGGAAGGGAAAGTGGGCAGAAGTGTTGGAGGACATAATGGCCAAATATTTCCCAAGTGTTATGAGGGACATGGATGTACATGCCCTTGAAGGACAACACACTCCAAACAGAATAAATCTTAACAGGCCTACCCTGAGACTCATATTTATTAGATTGTAAAATGCTCAAGACAAAGAAAGAATAGTGAAAGGGGCAAGAGAGAACAGATCTATCACATATACAGGAAACAACAAGATTAAGTGCTGATTCTCATCTGAAACCATGAAGGTAAGAAGGCAGTGGTATAAAATAGTTAAAGTGTTAAAAGAAGAAATCTCCCAGCCAAAACTTCTGTATCCAACAAAGCTGGCATTCAAAAATGAGGGAGAGTTCAAAGTATTTCTAGATAAACAGAAATTGAAAGCTTTTGTCTACAAGAGTCCTGCCCTACAAGCAATAATAAAGGAGTGTTGCAGGTTAAAAGGAAAAAAACAGGAAAGGGTGCTGGAGGAGAGTGTAAAAAGGAAGATTATTGGTAAAAGTAACTAAAAGGATAAATAGAGAAATAAAAACAAAATATGACATATAAAAACCTAAAGGTAAATGGCTAAAATAATTACTGAATTTACAATAACAACATTGAATGTTAATGGATTAAAATCTCCAATCAAAGCTCTCAGATTGGCAGAGTGTATAAAGAAATATAACCCATATATATGCTGTCTACAAAAAACTCATGTTAGACCCAGGAATGCAAGGAGGTTTCAAGTGAAAGGTTAGAAAATGATTTTATACACAAACCAAAAACAAAAAAAGGGCACCTGTAGCTATGTAAATATCAGACAAAATAGACTCTAAAGGCAAAAGCATTCGAAGAGACAAAGGACACTACATATTAATAAAAGGGATAAAATATCATGAAAAAGCAATCATATATTCCTGCACCAAGCCAGGTGTCCCATAATACTCAAGGCAAACATTGGCAAAACTAAGGAAAGGAATAGATGCCTCTACAATCATAGTAGTGAATTTTAATATACCATTATCACCATTAGACAGAAGATCCCAACAAATGGTTAATAAAGAAATAGAGACCTGAAATAATTCTTCAGAGTAACTGGACCTAATATACATATATAGAAATTACACCCAAATACATCAGGATATACATTCTTCTTAAGTGCACATTGGTCATTCTCCAGGATAGACTACATGCTAAGTTACAGAACAAGTCCCAAAAATATAGAAATATTGAAATTTTACAAATAAAATTTCTCTTGCCACAAATGAAGCTGGAAATTAATAAGGGGCAGAGAACCAGAATAGGCAGAAATATGTGGAAGTTAAACAACACATTCTTTTTTTAAATAAAATTTAATTGAAGTATATCATTCATACATGAACATACACAAACAATAAGTGTATAGTAAAAGTCATGAACTTAAAAAACAAACATGCATATCATCATACATAGATCTCATACATCACCCCACCACCAACACCTTGAATTGTTATGAAACATTTGTTACCAGCTATGAAAGAGTACTGTCAAAATATTAGTAATATTAAATGTAAGTAACTATAGCCAATATCTTACATTGGTTTATTCCCCCCATCGCACCCAATTATTAATGTCCTGTATTAGTGTTATGTGTTTGTTATAGTTCATGAGAGAATGTTCTCGTATTTGTTCTGTTAACCAGAGTCCATCTTCTAATACTGGTTTCCTTGTGTTATACATCCCCATGTTTTTTACAAGCCTTTCAACATGCACCCTCAGTGGCTTTCATTTTCATCATAGACTTCTGCTGCCATCACTTCAGTCAATTTTAGAACATTTTCATTTCTCCAAAAGGAAAAATCCCATCCCCTTAGATTCCCCATAATTGTCTTAGAAGTGATAGAATACCTTCGTTGTCATTGCTGCAATATTATTACAATATTACTGTTGACTGTCATCCACAAGTTACATTAATTGTAATTTTCCCATTTATCACCAAATTCTTCACAATTTATAAAAGAATATTCTTATATTTATCACATCCTTAACCACATCCTTCATCCACCACTCAAATCATTAAGTTACACATACCCTAGGTTTTTCTGTAGTTTCATTTCTATTGAAATTTCCATCCATAAGCTAACTTTTTAGCCACAATCTCATTTATATGTCAGCAGTGTTAATTATACACACTATTATGTGTTACCATCAACTCTATTCATTTACACATGTTTACAATAAACTTTATTAAAAACTATACATACATTGAGCAGCACCTCCCACTCTCAATTGACATTCTCTTTCCTAGTACCTCTACTGTAGAGTTTACCTCCATAAATTTACTCATACTGTTTAGTTCATATTAGTGAGACCGTACAGTGTTTGTCCTTTTGTGTCAGTCTTATTTCATGAAATATAATGTCTGCAAGATTCATCCATGTTGTCATATGCATCCCAATTTCATTTCTTCTTACAGCTGAATAGAATTCCATTATGAATAATGCTGCTGTAAACAGAGTTGTGCAAATGTCAGTTCACATCCTTAATTTCAGCTCTGAATATATTCCTCAGAATGGGATTGGTGGATCATACAACAGTTCTATATTCAGCTTCTTGAGGTACTGCCAAACTGTCTTCCACAAAGGCTGCACCATTCTACATTCCCACCGAAAGTGAAAGAGTGTTGCTGTATCTCTATGTCCTCTTCATCACTGGTATTTTTCTGTTTTGTTTTGTTTTTCCCTTTTTGATGATGGCCATTCATTAACTTGTGAAATGGTATCTTAATGTAGATTTTTTTTTCAATTTTGTTAATACATATTAATAAAGCATAAATCCATTTAAAGGGTACAATCAATGGCATTTGGTATAATCACCTACTTGTAATTTATCATTTTATTATTAGTGCATTTTCATGATTCCAATAATATAAACAAAGAAACAGATAAATAAAAAACTCATCACCTCACAATCTCTCTATGCTTCCCCTGATGTACATAGCTGTTATTCTGTTTCTGTCTCTCTAATTTATTTGTATTTTTTTGTAAAAACAGTCTCATATGTGCAATATTGCCCACATTTGTATTTCACATGAGATTTCACTATATACAGTCCCATTTTTTAATTTTAGCTTTTTTTCTACTAATATATATTTCCTTAGATTTTCCATTTCAACCACTGTCAACCAACATAATATTTCTGCTATTTACAAACATTATGATATGCTTTCACCATGTCTATTGATTTCCAAATATTTACTAACATTCTTTTTACTAATTCTGCACAGATTAACCCTCAGGTTTCCATTCCCTACCCTCCTATTTTGTGGTGATCTATATTGTAATTACAAAGTCCATGAGTTTAAACAATATATTTAGTTCATAATTCACAGTCATACAGTATTTGTCTTTTTGTCTGGCTTGCTTCACTCAACATAATTTCCTCCAGGTTTATCCATGTCATCTTGTTCTTCACAACTTCATTACTTCTTATAGCTGCATAATATTCCATCATGTGTATACATCACAATTTGTTTACTCATAGGTTGATGAGTACCAGGGTTGTTTCCATATGGATATGGAATGATGCCATTATGAGAACCAGTGTACAGATGTGTTTTTGTGTCATTGCTCTCAGTTCTTCTGGGTATTAACTAGTAGTGGTATTGCCAGGTTCCATGGCAAGTCTATATTCAACTTACTTAGGAACTGCCAAAAAGTCCTCTACAAGGATTGTACCATTCTACATTCCTGCCAACAGTGAATAAGCATTGCTATCTCTCTACATCCTCTCCAACACTTGTAGTTTTCTGATTTATTAATATAGGCCATTCTAACAGATGTGAAATGATTTCTCATTGTAGCTCTGATTTGCATTTCCCTAATTGATAGTAATGTTGAACATTTTTTCATGTGCTTTTCCACCATTTGTCTTTCTTCTTTGAGCAACTGTCTATTCAAGTCTTTGGCCGATTTTTTAATCGGGTCCTTTGACTTTTTTTTTTAACATCTTACAATAGGATAATTCAAAAGTGTGATTCTGAGCCCAGTTTATTTCCACACTCAATTTTGATGGAAAACTTGGACAAAGAAAAAATACTTCATCTCACAAAGGCATGCTATAGGCCATAGTAACCATACCCTGTGGTTAATGATACAAATCCACATTTTTAAAAAGCCTTGATAATTTTTTATTTGGGTTGCTGACTTTTGTTTTAAATGAATCAGTTTTATTCACACATATTAATAAAGTATACACAATTTATGCCAAAGTGTGCAATCAATGGTATTTGGAATAATCACATAGTTGTGCATTTATCACTTGAATGATTATTAAAGAATTTTCATTAATACAGAAATAATAATAAAAATAAAAAAACGAAGAAACAAGAAAATTCCTCACCTCTCAATCTGCCTGTTTCCCTGCTGTATATAACTGCTATTTCTGGCTATTCTTGCACAATTATTTGTTTATTAAGCACTTTTATTGATACATATTCACATCCCATATGATCTATACAAAGTGTAAAATCAATGGCTTTTTTAGCTGTTAAAAAGTCCTTTATTGTAAAAGTGTATAATAAATAAAATAATAAATGGAAAGAAATTACAAATTTTAAAACAGAGTGCAAGGCCAAGTTAGAATAAATATAATCAATTGTAAAAAATAGATAGCATAGCAACAAACATTTACAAATGTAAATAATAATTCAAATATAATAGAAATTATTTATAACGTAATTCCAATTTTAATATTATATCTAAATATTGGAAATAATAATCTCTAAGAATTAAATAAATTATTGGTTTAGTTAAATTCTATTTAGGCTATAATTGTTCCTATATAATCAAATTCCTATTGGGGAATTCTTCACATCTTACTGAAGTGAATTACAGCAGATAACAGTTTGCCAACTCATAATTTTAGGAGACAGAAAAACTCAAAATTTTGTTCAACAGTAGTCATGATAAATCAATATGGATCCAGATAGATTATTTTCATTAGAGTATGAATAAGAAAGGGTTAAATAAAAATGAAATATCCAAAAATACATCACTTCTCCAGCCATCCTAAATTAAAAACAAGTGCTTATTTTGTGTGAAAAAAATTACAGAAAACTGTTCAAAGGAACAATTTGCCAGTTGCACTGAGTAATTATACTTCATATACTTTAATGTTGTCATTTAACATTTATCTGGTCTACTCCAGGTCCTTTTTGGTTACTCTTTGTATCGAATAACTTTTTCCAACCTTTCACTTTTAATCTGGTTGTGTCCTTGTTTCTGAGGTGGGTGTTTCGTAGACAACATATAGATGGCTTATATTTCTTAATCCATTCTATCAGTCTCTGTCTTTTGATTGGGGAGGTCAATCTATTAACATTCAGTGCCTTTACTGTAAAAGCGTTACTTCATCCATTTAATCCTTCAGCTCTCTGTTGTTATATCATTCTATTGTCTGTCTTCCTATGCTTTAGTTTACCCTTCCTATTAATCTTCATTTCTAAACTCTTCACCAAATATGTCAACCTTGTTTTTTTACCTTTCAAGCTGCACACTTTCTTTAGTATCTCTTGTAAAATCTTTTTTGGTGACATATTCTATTGATTTTTTGTTTGTCTGTGAAGACTTTGGACTCACCCTCATTTTTGAAGGACAGCTTTGCCCAATACAGAATTCTTGGCTAGCAGTTTTTCTCTTTCAGTACCTTCAATATATCATAATACTTTCTACTCTCCTCTGTGCTTTCTGATGAGAAGTCTGCCTTTAGTCTTATTGAGTTTCCCTTGTATGTTATACTTTTCTTTTCTATTGCTGCTTTCAGAATCCTCTCTTTATCTCTGATATTTGTCCTTTTGAATAGTAGATATTTTGGGGGAAAGTCTATTTGGATTTATTCTGTTTAGGGTGTGTAATCCTTCTTGGATATTTATATTTATGTCCTTCCTAAGGATTGGGAAGTTTTCAGTCATTATTTCCTCAAATATTCTTTCTGCCACTTTTCCATTCTTTTCTTCTTCTGGGACACAAATAATGTGAATGTTTGCGTGTTTTGTGTTGTCATTCAATTCCTTGAGATTCCATTTTTTCTCTTCTCTTCTCTTTCTGCTTTCCTGTCTTTTCCAGATCAGATGTTCTGTCTTCAAAATTACTAATTCTGTCTTCAAGCAATTCAAATCTGCTCTTATGTGCTATAATGTATTTTTAATCTCATCCATTTTGTCTTTCATTCCCATAAGGTCTGTTACTTTTCTTTGCAGGCTTTCAAATTGTTCTTTGTACTCTCACAGTGTCTTCTTATTATCCTTTATTTCGTTAGTCTTATTTTCTTTAAATTCTTTAAATTCTTTTAGGAGAGTTTTGTGAACATTGATTATCTTAAGTCCTTTATCTCTTCAGGATATTTCTTTTTTCTTTGTTTGGATGTAAAAGATTTGTACACAGAGAAATACACAATGTTTCTAAAGGAAATCAAAGAAGACCTAAATAAATGGAAGATTATTCCATGTTCATGAATTGGAAGACTAAATATTATTAAGATGACTATCCTACCCAAGTTGATTTACAGATTTAACACACTCCCAATAAAAATAAATACAGCATTTTTACTGAATTGGAAAAGCAAATTATGAAAATTATTTGGAAGCACAATTGGCTGAAAGTAACCAAAACATATTGAAAAAGAAGAACAAAATTAGAGGGATTATGCTAACTGATTTAAAAAGACTTACTACAAAGCTACAGTAGTCAAAATTACATGGTGGGGTGAGGCAAGATGGTATTGGTTTAGGAGGGCACTCATTGACTAGCTATCTGTGGATGGCAGAATATGGACAGGGTCCTGCCCAGGGGTCTGTTCTGTGGGCACATGGAGTGAGAATCTTGGGATCTCTATCTGCAGGCAGATGGACGGCATGGATTGATCGGTAGAGAATCGTGAGTTAGGCCTACCTGTGGAGGTTAACACAGGTGGCTGAGCCCCAACCTCAGGGAAAAAGGCTGGTTTGAGCTGCGACTCCCTACCAGCAACCCAGAAAGAGGGACCATTCTCTGAGAGTAGGAGGGTTTTGGGAAAGGGGGTAGAGGGGTGTCCTTTCTGTGGATTTGGCTGCCTGGAACCCTTTGCAGCTTGGGCAAACAAAATAGCTGGATTGAATCATCTCCAGGCAGAAGGGAGAGGAAAATCTGCTGAGGAAGTTGATTT
>JAQZBX010110163.1:0-10400 GCA_029593785.1 Cabassous unicinctus
TTAATAAGATTTCAACGAAATGTGCCCATTTTAAGTTCACAGCACAATGAGTTTTGACAAATGCATACACCTGTGTAACCACCACCACAATCAATATATAGAATATTTCTGTGGCTCCAAAAAGTTCCATCATGCCTCTTTTCAGTGATTTGTCCCCCACTGCCACCCCAGCCCAAGGCAACCATGGATCTGCTGTCTGCCATGATATAGATTTGTGTTTTCTAGAATTTCATACACATGGAATCAAGCAATATGCTTTCTTTTGTGCCTGGCTTCTTTTGCTTGGCCTGATGTTTTTGAGATTTGTCTATGTTGTTGCGTGTGTCAGCAGTTTGCTCATCTTGTGACTGAGTTATTATTCCGTTGTATGAATAGATCACAATTTGTTTAACCATTTACCATTGATGGACATTTGGGTTGTTTTCAAGTTTTTGGCTATTATGAATAAAGCTGCTATGTACTCCTACAGTGGCTTGCTTGCATTGACTTGTATTTTAGCACTTTTCATATCAACTGTAACTATGATTTATATAAGGTTGAAGGGCACTAAAACCAGAGCCCTAGGCGTCTGAATCTAAGATAATGCATATAAATTGCTCAGCACAGTCTCAACATATGGTAAATGTTTGATAAATATTATTGTTGTTGTTGTTTTTTAGCTGTGTGACCCTGTGTTAAGTTATTTAACCTCTCCGAGTCTCAGTTTCTTCATATGTAAAATGAGTAATTTCCAGGATCTCACCCACCATGCTGGTACACATTGTGAGAGTTTTCCAGCAATCTTAAAGGAGGATGCTTTCCCAGTGGCCAATTAAGTCATGGGGGCAAAGAGGGCTAATTTGAGACTTACTGGGAGTGATAAAGCTAACCCATTTCAGGGCAAGGAGAGCTTAAGGAGGAGAGATGCTGAAGACTAGATTGTGTCTGTGAAATAACGATATACAGTAAAGGGGCAGTGGGAAGCTGGGGAGGGATGAGTGTAGGGGGGTAGCAGGAATATTAATGGAGAATTACATGTAGAAACACAGGATGTGGGGCAGAACATTCCATTGAGTTTCAGGGAATGTATCTAGCTAGGATGGACTTAGGTGCTGAAGCAAGTGAATCACGATTCTCCCTAAATAACTTTGGTTTAGAGCTAAGGATACCCTGCCAAGCTCAAGGTTGCAGAAACCCTTTTCCCAAAGCCTTTGCTAATTGAATTAAACCCCTTCTTGGCAATAAGGGAGTGTTCCAAAGAGCTGACCGGAAGGATCAATTTTAACATTTCATGATTTGGCCTTCCAGTTGCTTCGGGCTGCGCGCCTTGGCTCAAATTCCTCTTCTTTTTATCTACTCTCTCCTTTCATCTTCCCGTAATGATAGTGATACCTGATCCCGTTACAGGCTGGCGGCCCTCCAGGAATAGTCTGTTGACTAATACGATGATCGCTGCTAATTCATACGAGAAAGGGCTCTGTACTGGGCGGGTATATTTTCGTACTGTTCTCATACACTTTACAGTTTCAGCTACAATGTACGTGGAATTTAAAACACTTGAGGTGGAAAAGAGAGTCTTGCTTCTTGTTTTCCAGAATCATGTGTGTGCTAGGACCAGAGCCGGCAACAGAAAAAAAAGAAAAGCCACAGAATTCAAGTCTGTCTCCCATGCCCTCACTCCCCAGTACTCCCCTGCCTCTACTCACTTTCAAAGCTTGCTCTGCCTTGCTCCGCCTGGAGCCTGCACGAGGCATTCTTTCAAACTCTGAACCTTCTTTTCAACCCCTCGTGATAATGTCTCTTCTGTGGCCCATTTCCTTTTCATCACATTCATAAATATCTAAAAATTGCATTTCTAATTGCTAAGGCATCTCTCTCATAGGTTAAATAAGTTCCTTCAGAGAATAGATACCTCAAATGAATGACTCCTAGGCTGAGAATTTCAGGTAATTTGACACACCTGCAGCAGAGCTCTTTTGGGGTAGGCAGTTTTTATTTTATTTTATATTTTATTTTATTTTTGTGCTTTCTTTACATAAAATCAGTCACTAATGCTAGCAGGCATTGCCTAGCAGAACAAATAGAAATATTTTACAGTGTCTGTGATTCAGCACAAGATTATAATTTATTTTACACAATTGTATGAAACGTGAACAGAAGCTACTTTAACTCCCATAGAAATCAGAGCTGGTCAAACAGGGCCCTGGTGTGAAACTAGAACATATGGATAATAAACAGTAAAATTGGATTAACCCAATTATTTGTCCAGGTTCAGTTCACCCATAGTCATGTGAACACAGCATTTACGAAAAATTGTCCCATCTGGCTTCCAGGAATGAACAAGAACATGACTCAGAAGGGAGGAAAAGGCCTGTCAGCTATGAAATCATCACTAGGCCAAAGAGATGTGTACAATATATTAGAAATCACTGTTGTCAGAGAATAGTGGGGCTTTCAGAATTTGGTTGCCCTCTGACTGAAACCAGTAAGGATGAACGCATGACTAGTATATTTATCTTTTACAGAAACCATCCAGAGTTGGTTTGTAAATACATGCTTGTTAGCAATTCAGGAAATTCCTAACTCCTATAATGGAGATCTGCGTGTATCATCAAGACAGGAACATTACCAAAAAAAGCTGTAGCCTAATAACTCTACCATAGTCCAAACATATGAACAAATAAAGAAACAGGTTGTGTTCTGGATGAAGCACACATTTTCTGACAGTGCTATGTTGGAGCTGGCTACTGCAAGCTTTTAAGAACCTGACAGTTAAATAGTCAGGAATTTTGTATTCCATTAAATTCTATTGGTAATTGAATAAAATTGGGGCTGGTGGGAATATTTACACCACAGAAATTGGCAATTGCTACAGATCAGGGCTTTTTTGTTAGTGGTTTTTGGTGGTGATGTTCTGTTCTTGGAGAGCTGGTTTACCAGCCCATCGCTGGCCAGTCAATCAGCCTCTCTGATAGCTTTCTCTTCAATGCAATGACTGCAAACCTTTCTCTTTGCTACAAGGAAACTGGAAAATAAGTTAGTCATATGATTGGCCTCAAGTTATGGGAAGCTTTTTCTTTTAAAATGACTCCCCTTCTAATTACAAAAGTGAGCTTATGTTCCTTCTAAAAATTTAGAAAATTAGAAATTCGGAACATTAGAAAATTTAAAAACTAGAAAAGCTAAAATTAGAATACAAAGGTAAGCAGAAGTGGCTCAAATGATTGGGCTACTGTCTGTCATATGGGAGGTCCAGGGTTTGATTCCTGGGGCCTCCTGGTGAAATGCAAGCTATTCCACATGGCAAGCTGGCTCCAGTGGAGAGCTGGCCTATGCAGAGTGCTGACCTGTGTGGAATGCTGGCACATGCAGGAGTGCTGGCCCTCGCAGGAGTGCTGATGAAGCAAGATGATGCAACAAAAAGAGACACAGAAGAGAGACAATAAGAGATGCAGCAGACCAGGGAGCTGAGGTGGCACAAGAAATTGAGCTCTGGAAGGTCCCGGGACTGGTTCCTGGTGCCGTCTAAAGAGTAGACAAGCAGACATGCAGGGAGCAGACAGGGAGTGCAAAACAATGAGGCGGGGGCCAGGGGGGCGGGGAATAAATGGATAAAATAAATCTTTAAAAAAACCCACAAAAAACAAAAAAACAAAAATCACTTATCCACAGTTACTATTACTTTTGGTGTATATTCTGTTTATACAAACAAACAAATTCACACATATACACATGATTTTTTCAAGAGCAGCTTTTTAGCTCTGAGTGAGTAATGCAATGTCACTTGACAAGTTATTAATTCAGTTTCCGCCTCTATAATACATGGGTGTGGATTGATCTATATAAGAAAGGTCTCTTCTCAATATAAAATTCTAAACAAAAGTTAATGTAAAAGCTTCAATTTTTTAAAAAATCAAGTAGTTTATTATAGTAGGTTCTATATGCATACAGTATAATCTAAAGGCACAATATGGTATTCAACAAAAATAAGTCTCCTTCCCACCTCCATCTCACCATCTACCAGTTCTCCCCAGAGGCAACCATTGTATCAGTTCCTTGTTTATTTTTTAGAGTTATTCTGTACATATAAAAGGATATCTGTAGCTTGTTATCCCATCTACTATGAGAATGAAGATCACTCTCAGCAACCAGACTGTTAACATTCCAGAAAATGTGGACATCATACTGAAAGGGTGCACAATTATTGTGAAGGACCCCAGAGGGACCCTGCAGAGGGACTTCAATCCTATCAGTGTAGAACTCAGTCTCCGTGGAAAGAAAGAGAAGAGGCTTTGGGTTGACAAATGATATGGAAATAGAAAGTAGCTGGCTATAGTTTGCCCTCTCTGTAGTCACGCACAGAACATGATCAAGGGTGTCAGGCTGGGCTTTCCTCAAAAGATGAGGTCTGGGTGAATCCCAGAAAAGATCATGTTCTTTGAACTAATCCATTCTTGTGGGTGTGGGGCCCTTTGATTGCATTAGATTCAGTTACAGGACCTTTTGATTAGAACACTTTTAATTAGATAGTTTCAGGGCCTTTCATTTTACTATGCCAGTGAGGTGTGACCCAGGTTAGGTCCCCGCCCTCTCACTGGAGGCTTATATAAACTGAGAACTAAACACAGAATCACACAGACACAGAGAAAAGACAGCTGCCATTTTACCCTGCCTTGTGAGAGAGGACTAGAGAAGCCCCGAAGGGCTGAGAGAGAGGCTGGAGGCTAGAATCAGTGGAGCACAGAGGCATGGAAAGAGGGCCCTGAGAGGCTAGTCCCACAGAGCAGCTCAAAGCTGAAGAGCCCTGCCATTTGCTTGATCACCTGCAGCTGAGCTTGGGAAGAAAGTGGTCTGGAGGAGAAGGCAGAGACCCAGAAGGAGAGCTGCCATTTTGCCTTACTACACGGCATGAGTCCAGTGTTACCAGCAGCTGACTTTGGTGGGACAGCATCTCTGATGATGCCTGATTTGGGCATTTTCACAGTCTCAGAACTGTAAGCTTTTACTCTAAAAAATCCCTATTATAAAAGTCAACACATTTCTGGTATTTTTGCATTGGCAGCCTTTGGCAAACTAAAATATCCATCAATGTAATTATTCAGGAGGGTGGGTCTCTTGTTGAAATCCAAAATTTGTTGGGTGAAAAACATGTTTGCAGGGTTTGGACAAGGCCAGGTGCTGCTTTTCACTTTCTCAGGTCCAGAAAGACAAGTTCATTCTTGAAGGAAATGTCATTGAACTTGTATCAAATTCAGCTGCTTTGATTCAGAAAGCCACAACAGTTAAAAATAAGGGTATCAGAACAATTTCAGGTATTACTTAGGTCTCTGAAAAAGGAACAGTTCAGCAGGCTGATGAATAAGATCTGAGTTGTCCAGCTATGGAAACAAAAAGATGCCAGACCTATTTGTGATATTTTAAAGATGTAATAAAATTAATCTGTTAATTTGAAGAAAAAAGGTTATCTATAACTTGTAATAATTGGTTTAGAGAAAAGATGACTGGTTTATGCATGGAAATACAATGCAAATGTTTTCAATCATGATTAGAACTTTTTAAAAAAAGTGTTTCTATTGTTTTGTTTTTATGCTCTATTTCCGTTAATGGTTACAGAGAGCTTCTCACCTTTGGCCACTAGTATTGTCACAATTATCAGCAAATATGTATTAAGCCCCTATGGTGTGTAGTTTACTGAGTAGAACCTTCACTTAGAGAAGTAATTATCATGATGGGGAGAGGAGGGATTTGGTAAGATGATACAGTAGAACCTCATTTTACAGGAACTCAACACATGTGAATTCCGGGATATGTGATTGGCAACCAAAAAAAATTAAGGCAGAGAGAGAATTAACATTTAAAAAATGTTTCTATGATTAATTTTATTTATTGTTGCTAAAGTGTTTGCCTTAATTATAAAAAAAAGTATGATTTTTATGGTCATATAAGAAATACTTATTAAATAATGGGCTTACTATTATGCACAATTTTCAACTTACATGAAGGGTCTTGAAATGTATGTTGTATGAAATGAGGTCCTACTTTAATTACATAATGATGAAACTTTCTCCAATTCAGAAGTAAAGAATATATACACATTTTCTGCTTAGAGAGTTAAAAAGAAAAAAAAATCTCAGCATAATCACGTTTAGAAGTGAGTAGGTAATGTGTGTTTAGGAGGTCATTGTAAATATGGTAGCTCTCAGTGGTGGGCCCATTATTTGTGTATAGCCAATAGGGAGGTTGTATTAGTTTCCCATTTCTCCCCTAACAAATTACAACAAATGTGCTGGCTTAAAACAACATATATTTATTATATTACAGTTTTGTAGATTATAAGTACAACATGGGTCTTACCATGTGTATCAGTCAGGGTGCTCCACAGAAACAAAACCAATAGGATACACACACACACACACACACACACACACACACACACACACATACATATATTAAGAGGTTCATTGTAAGGAATTGGCTTACATGATTGTGGGGGCTGGCAAGTCTGAATTTCATAGAAGGCAGGAGGCTGAAAATTCTGGTTGAAGTTTTGAGTTCAAATTCTTTAGGCAAGAAACTCAGAAAGGGGTGGAAGATATAGTTTTGAGGAAGAATTCCTTCTAATCCCTGGAACTGGCTCCTGGCATAGCTTGCTGGTGCAAGAAAGGGGCATAAAAATCCACTTCCCCAAGATCCAGGGTGGGCTGGATCACTAATAAAGGTTTTTTATTATCTAGTTTAGTTCCTTGGGGTCCTGGTTCTGAGGGTAGCCATTGTTCAACCCAACCTGGACAAAGGAGGCAGAGGAGGCTTA
This sequence comes from Cabassous unicinctus, assembly GCA_029593785.1. Classification (NCBI taxonomy): domain Eukaryota; kingdom Metazoa; phylum Chordata; class Mammalia; order Cingulata; family Chlamyphoridae; genus Cabassous; species Cabassous unicinctus. The sequence continues at coordinate 6,791 of JAQZBX010110163.1, forward strand.
AAGATGGTATGTGTCCTCATAGCTGTGGAGGACAGTTGAAGAGATGCATTGGCTGGGCATGTCAAGAAAGCACAGCTTTGGGGAGCCATGGAAGAAGCTCCTGGCACCCTTCCTGCTTCCTCTTTGATCCCCTTCCAGGGCAGTTTGAAGCTGGCTGCTCTCCCTTTGATGGTTCCTGGCCTTGATCCAGCTGGGAAAGTCTGACTTGGGAAACTGCTCTTTGGCATGCCCCTTCTCCCAGAATTTTCCCTCAGGCAAAAGTGACAATTAAAGCAGTGTAAGAAACAATTGAGATGGATGGCCTGGGAAAAGGTTTACCTGCTTTAAGTCCAGCAATGGAACACCCAGGAGAGGGAGAAGGCTGTCTCCTGAGAAGTAAAGAAGGTATTTAAATTGTAAAACAGCAGAACTCCTAAGGCCACTAGCAAGTACAAGCCTAGGATGGGTCACAGGCCCAGAAAGCCAGGGAGGACCCTGCAGTTTGTATCCACCTTTGGTGGACCTTCCCGAGAGGACGGCTGACACTCAAGAAAATCTCTGACATATCCCCAGCTGGGTACAAACTCAAGAAACAGACATCTCAGGGAATAAATACCAGAGTTAACATTTTAAAATATTAAAATGTACTGTGTGTAAAAAAGATTACAAGATAAACAAAGAAACAGGAACTGATGGCTCATCCAAAGGAAAGGGAAAACAATCCAGAAAACATCAATGAAGAAGACCAGACTATAGACATACTGGAAAAAGACTTTTAAAAAAATGATCTTCAATATGCTCAAAAAGATGAAGGCAAATACAGAGAAAAAACTAAAAGGATATCATTAAAACAATGAATGAACAATAAGAGAATCTCAATGAAGAGAAATAATTTTTTTTAAAGGTACTGAACAGAAATACTGGAGTTGAAGACCACAATAACTGAAATTTAAAAATCCCAGGAGGGTTTCAATAGCAGATTGGATCTGGCTGAAGAAAGAATCAGTGAACTAGAAGATAAGACAATTGAAATGTTTCAGACTTAGGAGGAGAAAGAAAAAGAATTATAAAAAGTGAAAATAGCCTGAGAGACCTATGTGACACCTTCAAGCATATATAAATTCAAATAAATAAGTAGACTGAAAGTGAAAGGATGGAAGAAAATAGACCATGCAAGTAGTAGTCAAAAGAGAGCTGGGGTAGTTATATTAATATTGCATAAAATAGGCTTTAAATAAAAAACAGTTATTATGGACAAAGACTGACATATACTGAAAAAGGGGTAAATTCAACAAGAAGCTGTAACAATTATAAATATATATGCATCTAACAGCTGAGCCCCAAAATATATGAAGCAAATAATGACAGATTTGAAAGGAGAAATATTATGGTTCTACATTAATAATATGATAAGAGTTTAATATGCAGAATATATAAAGAAATCCTTCAACTCAACAACAAAGACAACCGAATTAAAAAAAAAAAAAGAGCAAAAGACTTAACAGCTCTTTCTCCAAAGAAGATATACAAATGGCCAAAAGCACATGAAAAGATGCTCAACATCACTGGCCATAAGGGAAATTCAAATCAAAACCACAATAAAATACCATTTCATACACACTGGAATGGTTTCTATTAAAAAGATGGAGGGGAGCGGATGTGGCTCAAGTGGTTAAGCGCCTGCTTCCCACATGGGAAGTCCCGGATTTGGTCTTCTGTGCCTTCTAAAAACAACAACAACAAAAACAAATAACAAGCAATCAAATGAACAATCCAACTCAGGGAGCAGATGTGGCTCAGTAGTTGAGTGCTGGCTTCCCACATACGAAGTCCTGGATTCAATCCCCAACCCTGGTACCTCAAAAAAAAAAAAAAAAAAAAAAAAAAAAAAAAAGAAAGAAAGATGGAGAGGATATGGAGAAATAGGAACACTCATTCATGGCTTGTAGCAATGTAAAATGATACAGCTGCTATGGAAGTCAATTTGGAAGTTTCTCAGAAAGTTAAGGACAGAATTACCATATGACCAGTAATCCCACTTGTAAGTAAATACCCAAAAGAATTGAGAGCAGGGACTCAAACAGATATTTGCACACCGATGTTCATAGTGGCATTATTGACAATTGCCAAATGATGGGAGCAACCCAAGTGTCCACCAACTGATGAATGGATAAACAAAATGTGGTATATATACACAATGGAATATTAATCAGCTGTAAAAAGGAATGATGTTCTGATACATGCAACAACATGGATGAACTTTGAAGATATCATGTTGAGTGAAATAAGCCAGACAAGAGAGAAATATTGTATGTGCTCTCTAATATGAATTAATTAGAATAAGCAAACTCACAGAGTCAGAATCTAGACTATAGTTTACCAGGTTTGGGTTGGGAGTAGGAAATATGGAGTTAAGACTTAAAATGTAGAGTTTCTATTTGGGACAATGAAAAAGTTTTGATAATGGATGGTGGTGATGGTAGCACAACATTGTGAACATAATTAACAGCACTGAATTATATATTTGAATGGGGTTAAAAGGGGTAAATTTTAGGTTGTATATTTTACTAGAATATAATTTTTTAAAAAAATCCATGGAACTGCACAACACAGTTACCCCTATGTTAAACTATGGACTATAATTAATAGCACAATTATAAAAATGTGCTTTTATCAATTGTAACAAATGTACCACACTAACGCACAGTGTTAATAATAGGGTGGTATATGGGAATCCTATATTTTGTGCACGATTGTTCTGTAAACCCAAAACTTCCCTAATTAAAAAAAATTTAAATTAAATTAAATTAAAGAAATAAAATAAATAAAGCTTTTAGAGCCTGCAGAGACTCAATAGAAAGGCCCAGGAAAACCATGCTGTTGTCTGACCTTCAATTTTCAAGATAGGAACTGCAGGTCTATAGCCCAGAGTCTTTTGGAAAATCAAAATTTCCCACCTATAGGAAGGCTGAAGCATTACAGAAAACCTAGATATGTTGAGGATATTGTATATATGATGAGTTGACTGAGGAAGAAAAAAATCTAGCCTGGTTTACAGATCAGTCTGTACAATATGCTGGCACTACCTAAAAGTGGACAGCTGCAGCAGTACTGCCCCATTCAGGGGTGACTGAAGGACAATGGTAAAGGAAAATCCTACTAGTGTACAGAACTTTGAGCAGTATATTTGGTTGTCCATGTCTGGAATCTGGAATGAGAGATGGCCAGAAGTGTGTGGTGTGTGTGTATGTATGGCACATGTACAGATATGTTTATTAAATATAATAATCAGATGGACAAATTGATGCCCTCTGTGGAAGTAAGTCTCCTTCCCCAGCCACCCCCAGTGTTTGCTTGATGGACCCATGTACAAAATGGCCATGGTGGCAGGGATGTAGGCTATGCTGAGCTTACCCTTAGTAAGGCTGAACTGGCTAACCCTTCTGCTGAGTGCCTAATCTCCAACAGTAGAGACCAACACTGAGTCCCCTTGGGTAGCTTCTCCAACACATGATTCCTGAAGTACATGGTGGCTACCAGGACCCAGTGGTCAGTACCTTTGATGAAATAACTTCCCGTGAATAGCTTTCTCTAGCACTTTCTTTTTTTTTTTTTTTTAAAGATTTATTTA
>JAQZBX010110164.1:0-10398 GCA_029593785.1 Cabassous unicinctus
GAGAAGGGCAAATGCGAGCTGTGTTCTTTAAACACTATGATTTTTTGGATAGATAATAGAGTCCCCCACCCTTCCAAAAAATCAATGGCCAGATATTAAAAACTATTTTATCACTAAATTAGGTGACATGAGCAAAAAATCTAAAGCAATCATCACTTTCAATGAGGAAAATGTAACAAAAATTTCATTTGCAACACAACTTGTAAAATATGATGAATGTATTCAGATTATATAAGGACTTTAGAAATTATAAATGTCTTTACTATCAAGATAATCTTTGGTTCCTAGTTATTTTGAATGAAATATTCACAGACCAATTCACCTACAGTGCTAAGAAACTGACTTCTTCAGAAACACAAACAGAGACATTTATTTGCCTTCCTGGGCTGAAGTCAATTGATAAAGGGCATAGGGAGAGTCCAAGAGTCTGTGTGCAGTCTTACAAGATTATAAATTTGATTTGGGGAAAGAAATTACTGCAAGTATCTTAAGTTTGAATCTGGATTTGTACCTATATGTTCTTTTTTGAAAAGAATATGTAAAGTATACCAATAGACAATCTTCTCTATTCCTTCTTTTTGTAAATGTAGATATCTATTACTATATCATCTATATCAAATGTATAGATATTTTAACTTGGGATAGTAGTGTACTATATGGCCTCTTATGTTGATAAAATGTTGTTTTCTCCATCACATATCACTGAAAGTAAAGCTTATTTTTCAAGTAGTTCATTATTTAGTACAGAGCACATACAAAATCTCAAACAGGGAGGATTGTTGAACTCTGGCATAATAAGCACCACATACAGAATGTATACATATTTTTATATATGTTAACTTTTTGTATGCAAGAAGATGATAGCTACATAGCTAGATGGTGTTGATAATGAAGATGAATAATGTGTATGTGGCCAATATATTGGTGGACTTCATTTCTAATTGGTTTCATTCAAATAATTAATTATATTTATGTTGATTAAAGCTGTCATACACATATATGGTGCACCTTTGAGAGTCAGTATTCTGTGACAGCGAAAATATTTAGCAAACAGTGAGTTTATTCATTAATCTGTAGGCTGCCCATATATTGAGCTTCCATATTAGAAGTACATGTAAATTTCAGAAAACTGTTTTATATCCTATAGCAAATAAAAGGAAAAGAGATGTGAGGAAATGTTTGCCATTTTCTCTTATAAAAGCAGTAGTGTCACAATTAGAATTGATGATAAATTTTAAAACTACTTGATTTTCTCTGTTGTAATAAGATATGACAATAAGGAAATATGAGAAACATATTTTAAAAAATAAATGGCTGGAAAATATCAAAATCCTACGAAAATTTATTGATGGGAAGTTTTGAGAATTGAGATTAGAAGAAAAGGAAGTGGTCAATGGAAAATTAGGAAAAGATAAACTGCACCCTGTGTATACACATAGCAGTGGGCCCTGGGAGTCCAGACAGTAGCAATATTTATTCATGACTATCTTGAGAAGCCAAAACAGCATGTCCTCTGCACATAAGTTCAAGAATGCTGGAATATTTGGAAGGCATTATAGAAGAATTGGCACTAATACTGAATTGGCACTAATACTGTGTAACTTAATATAATTTCAAGTTTTAATGGATAACCTTAATTCTCTGGAAAACCAGAGTTTGTCAAATACCTCCTTCCTCAATGTTCCTGAATTTATTAAGACTTCTTTGATCCATGATCGTCATTGCATATTCATAATATTGCTTTATGAGTTTATGAGAATATAAGTTTGTCAGTGTATTAGGCATTATTATCATTTTACACACTGTGAAATTGTGCTTAAAACAGCTAAATGTTGTTAGTTGAGTGACTCAAGAATGCACAGTTTAAAGTAAATTGAAACTAAAAAATTGATTCTCTGGATTTCTGGACTGTCTTGATTACACTGTACCACCTGCATGTCTAAGATTAGATAAAGAAATTACACTCCCACATTACTGCAATTTTCTTCAATATCACCATTATGATCATCATGGAACACATTTAATTATTGATACAAGCAACAGAATACATGAGGTAGTTTAAGAGATTTACATTCATGTATGCATACAAAACAAAGATGTCATAAGATATCTTATTATCAGACGTGTGCTTAAAAGGTAAGCCTTGTAAATGAAAAATCAAACTTATAAACCAAATGTTATGGATAAAATTGATTATATTGTCTTGTATAGAGAAACTAAAGGAACAAATATATACAGGAATAATCAAATATTTAAGGTGGCATAATTGTTATATAAATGATACATTTTGCAAATATTAACAAAAATCCTTCAAATACAGACTGAATTTCCCAATTTGCATATTCAAACCAGAAAATTGGTTAAGTGCAATACTGATAATTTCTTACAGCCTTTTTTCTTTCTTTTTGTCATGTTAAGATGTGTATGATTAACTGCTTCCTGATTTTATCTCTGCTCTCTAGTAAATTTCAAATAAAGGAGCAAAATAAGAGGGGCAAAATTAGATTCAGTTAAGTAATTTAAATCTAATTTGTAAGTAGGTGGCATAAGACATCTTCAAATTTTTAGATTTTTACTTGTGATATTAGTTAATTTAGTGTTAATCTCTGGTTTAACTTTTCATTTACCCCTCTAAGCATCAAATTTGCTCTTAAATTAGTTATAGAAAAGCCATAAAGTGCACTGAAAATTTAATCAATTGAAAATTCTTAGTTGGGAATGCATCATTGAGATTTATGTGAAAGAGAATAACGAAATATATTTAAAGCAAGTTGATGGAGTCAGCTCAGATATTTGATATTCAATTGCCATACATTCAGGAATGATGTGAGAAAGAAAAGATTTTCAATTCCTTATGGAATAACATGAAGATATTATCTTAACTCATACTGAAGAAAGAACAATTAATTAAAACCTTTTATTCTGTTTTATCATTATGTTTTATAACATAAATTACAATTTATAATTTAAGCCTTTGTTCTTTTCCTCAAACAAATTTGTGTATATCATGAAAAAAAATAGTTTTTTAGATAAAAATGTGGAAACAAGCAAACTATTGTAAATATTTGGCCAATATAAAAATAAGCACTATTTCATTAACAAATTGTTAATTAAAATTCTAAGAATGAAAAGTTTTGAAAAATGAATAAATTATAATTTAAAGTGAAAAAAAAAAGAATTATGCTATGGAATAGAGCTTTTGAAAACCAATTGATTTGCTTGTTAAAGATGCAGTCACAATTTCTTCAGATGAGGAATATAAAATATATGATAATTATGAATTAGTATACTATCAGATAATGGAAATGTATTTATCTGATAACTATGAAGGAAAATTATTAAAAATTGATGATTAAGATCCCCTCTTCTTAATTTTCTTGTGTATTAATTTTTTCAGTGCTGCAATCACATCCTTGTTCCTAAGGCTGTATATGATGGGATTAAACAGTGGAGTCACAAAGATGTAGAAAAGAGAGAACATTTTGTCAGTTCCTGAAGAGCGATTTGATTTTGGCCTCAAATATGTAATAGTACCAGGACCAGCATTGGAATGAGATGTTTACCATGGGTATAATTTGATTGCATGCATTTGCCCCTTCTTGATACATAGAGGAGAGCAAAAATTTGTAACTTCATTATTCTAAAACAAATACTGTTCACAGGACTCTTTCTCAGAAGTCCTTCAAGAGAAGGGTTTTTTTGGAGTCCTGATGCTTTTGTTCGTCTAATTGAAGCACTTTTACAACCCTTTATTTTCCTCAGGAACATGATAAAATTATTCTATTTTATTAAGCTAATGAACTTGTAGCTCTAAATCCACTTGACAGCAGACATTGCTAGTCAGGTTGTAAATTTGCAGTAATTTTTAATCAGTAAAATACAATGTGGAAGAATGGAAGAATATATATTTTTAAATACATTTCCCAGAAGTTTCAGATTACTTTTCAAAAAAGCGTTTCTTTAAAAATGGTGATTTCCATCATTGATGGTAGAGTGCAAAAAAAAATCCATAAGAACTTTTATCTTAGAAAAAAATTTAAAAACGGTCCCAATAATTCTAATATGTTTTATTGTTATAATACATGTATTATTCTAATACATGTGTTATATAATACCTAATAATACATTTCAAAATAGCACATTTCAAAATGTTAAGCCATTCATCAGACTAAATTTCTAACAGGAAAACAGATGGTATAATTGCTGACTGAAATGTAGTTTAAACTTATCAATTAATTAGTGTGTTTTCATAATATTCTGTGAATAATTGAGTTTTCTGATTTTTGGTACTTAGGATACAATAAATACAGTAGACCCACCTCAAATGTAATTAAGATCTTAGTTGAAAAATTATAATGCTCACCTTTATGGATAGGAATGAAATTATTTCTTTCTCTGAAACAGAGTTTTAAGTGATGTTATACTGAAATTAAGTTTTTAAACCACTTGAAATTCAGTAGATACAATATGACTAATCCCCTTCTAAAATAATTTTTCTTTCAAAGCATACAGTGATCTTTAAGTAGAAAAATATTTCTTTCTTTCCTGTGGGAATTTATCTTCTCCCATGTCACTTTTTAATTCATCTAACTCATTAATCTTGCCTTTGAAATATTTTGGACAGCAACCAAAAATACCATGGGCCATAACTTTCCTTTTCAATGGTGTCTTACTCTACCATTCTTTCAGGTGCTTGGAAACCTTTGCATTTTTGTTCTTTTCTTTTTAGCAGTCTGCAATAATTGTTTCTTACTACTTATTCTCTAGTGCTTTAAAAATGTCTTTATTAGACTATGAATTTTCAGAGTCAGTTCAAGATAGATGACAACATTAGCAGAGACTGAAAAGAGTTACAGCCAATCTCTTGAGCTTTATAAAGTTGCCTAATTTGTTACTTATTTATAAGTAACATATAGATAAAATATAGATGGTTCAAAACGGGTAGAATTTATACTATTTAAAAAACTTGTGAAAGGAATTATAAGTACAGGTACATCAGAGAATTGTGAATTATAACTGAAGAATCATAAAATGGCTAACTGGAGAATTAAAGATTTGATTTGTAAGATCAACAGAAGTGTGGATTTTTCCTTTTAAGTTATGTAATATTTCAAATATGTACAAAATGGAGAGAATAATATAGGTAATCCCCTTGTATCAATCAAAACATAATCATGCTACATTGATTTCATATGTTAAATGAAACTTATAGAGCTGGGATAAATTACAATTGGTCATTATGGATAAATCTTTTTCATATTTGTTGGGTTTAATCATAATATTTTCATTGAGTTTTTGTTTATATTCATCAGGGATATTGATCTATAGTTTTCTATACTTGTCATGTCCTGTCAGTATTTGGTTTCAGAATAACACTGGGCTCATAGAATGACTTGTGATGTTTTTATCATTTCTCCATTTTTGGGGAAAGAATTTGTAAGGATTGTTGGTATTACTTTTTAAATATTTGGTAGAATTTCATGATTGAAGCCATCTAAACTTTGGCATTTTTTTGTGTGGGGATATTTTTTATTACAAAGTCAGTTACCTTACTTGTTATAGGTCTATAAAGGTATTCAGTTTTCTGCCTCTCCTTGAGTAATTTTGGTGTGTTCAGCAAGTTTTTGTCTAAGCTTTCTAAACAGTTGTGTATATATTCCCCTGCACATGGGAAGCAGGTGCTCAACCACTGAGTGACACTCATACCCAATCACTTGTTTTAAAGTTGTTCATGCCATAATAAAGATTATAGTAATCTTTATTTCTGTAAGGTTGGTCACGATGTACACAAAAATACTGGTTTCAATTACTGTTTTTAAATTACTATTTTTCACCTTTGCCTTTAAATCATTTACAAGGGGAAAATACATATTGTTACTGTATTTTATGATTACTTATATTACTACATTTACCAGGGCTCTATTTCTTTCTTTTTACTTTGAGCTATTTTCTGGTATTATCCCCTTTCAACATGAAGGATTTTGTCTAATATTTCTCCTGAGTTAGGGTTTCTAGCAACAAAGAGTCTCAAAATTGTTGATCTAAGAATGTCTTTATTTAGCCTTTATTTCTGAATGATAGTTAATTTGAATATGTTACCTTACAGCTTTCTGTCCTCCATTGTTTCTGATGAGAATTTAGTCATATTTTTCTTGTTGCTTTGAATTTTTTTGTATTTATCTTTGGCATCCAAGAGTGAAAAATGATGGGTCTATATGTAATCCCTTGTTATGGGTAGCTTCATGTTTTTTATAAAATATGTTAAATTTCGACAATTTTTTTCTTCAAATATATTTTCTGTCCCTTTATCTTCATTTTTCTGGGACTCTCAAAACATATGTTTTAATGAGCTCTATATTATTCCACTGGTATTTGAAACTTTTTTATTTTATTTTTAATTCTTGTTTCTTTGTGTTCTTAAGATTATATCATCTCGACAGATCTTGTTTCCAAGTTTGCTACTTCTTTTTTCTGCCAGCTCTAGTCAGGTATTGAGAACCTATAGTGAAATTTTCATTTCTTATGGTATTTTTCATATCTGGGGTTTACATTTGCCTCTTTTAAAATAATTTCTATATATTTATGGCTTTTCTCCATTTAATGAGTCATTTTAATCATCATTTCTTAAAATTCTTTAAACAGTTTCCTTTATTTCTTTGAAAGTATTTAAAATATTGGTAGTTAAGAAGACTTTATCTTCTAAGTCCAACAACTGCTTCTTTCAGACACAGTTTCTATGCACTGTGTTTTGTTTTGCTGTTGGTGTTTATCTGTATATGTGTCACAGTTTCCTAGTTAGTTGCATGCCTCAACATTTGTGGTTAGAAAAGAATATTTCTTTTGGAAATAGAGGAAATCTGGACCTCTGTGGTCGGTTGTTGTTGCTATTTGTATGCTTGTTTAGTTACTTGCATAGACTAACTCTGTATAGTTCTGATTTCTTTACTATGTGGAACCACTTATTTCTCTGCCCAGTTTTTTTTTTTTTTCAAGTCTTACTTACTAATGATTATCCTGGGACCAGCATAGCCTACTGACAGCCAGTGATTTGCCAAATGTGCTTAAAAACCTTGAAGTCAGTAAGAATTTTACTCTGTGATGAATTTATGTAAGACTTGGGGAAGGTATTCAATGTACACTGTCTTGAATTTTATTTTCTGCATTCAAAGTTATGTTCAACAAAGGACAAGTGACTTGCTGGCATGCTTCTTCGTGCCTCCTGAATGTATATATAGCCTTGTGAGTATGCAGAATGCCTCCGACACTAAGGGTGAGAGGAACCTATCAATGCATTATTTGACTTTCTTATTCCCCAGAACAGAACTGCCCATTAAATTTCTCTCTAGTCTCTTCTTAACCTAACAGAGACTTTAGACTAATTATAATATGGGTCTTCCCTGATTATTTACCACTGAGACTCCTAATATTTTCCGCAATGTCCTTAGCCATGGAATTCCCCATACTCTGCTAAAAATAAAGTGTGCCTCCTCCGACAGTGATAAGAGAAATGCCAGTCTTTATGGCCACTACTAGGATAGGTCTTCTTCTCCTCCATGGAGCTGACTAGGGAATGGGAGTGTAGTCAGGGTAAAATGCAACTGAACCTTGTTGCTTTTATTGATAGACTTTATTTTAATAAGTAAGCATTTCACAATATTTTGGTCAATTTCCAGAGTTTTTGTCATTATATTTGACAATTTTGTCCAGTTTTATCATTTCTGAACTGCTCATCCAGCCATTCCAGAAGTCTTTGCAATTGATTTTTGACAAATGTGCAAAAGTTTTTCAGTGCCAAAAATGTAGTATATTGAATTCTGTACCACAGAAAAAAAGACATGTTCTTAATTTTAGTCATATTCCCAAGACATGAACTCATTTGCAATTAGTACTTTTTGAAGAAATTATTTTTAGTTAATGTGTGGTCAACTGAACCAGGATGGGTTTTTCCCATTACTCTAGGCCTTATAAGGAAAAAACCTGGGGATAATCAGGAGGGCAGAAGTCAGTGGAACCCAGAAGGGAAAAGAGAAGACAACCCCACATGATACAAGACAGAGACACAAGCCAAGGAATCCAAGGATTGCCAGCTTCCAGAGCTGCAATGTTAACAAATTTGGCAAGAAAGCATTTCCTGATGCCTTGATTTAGGACTTCTCCAGGCCTCAAGACCATTAGCCAGTTCCCATTGTTAAAGCTAATCCTTTGTGTATCATAACAGCCAGGAAACTAAGACTAAAAGTAGTGTATCTTTAAATAGTGCTGAACAATTGGACATCCATATGAAAAATTTTAACCTAAACCTAAAATTCATGCTGTATTAAAAAATTAACTCAAAATAGATCACGGATATAAATACATAATGTGAAACTATAAACAATTTAGAAGACACCATAGGAGAATTCTTTGTACACTGAGGTTAAATAATGAGTTCTTAGATATGCTATTAAAGCACAATCCACAAAAGAAGATATTGATAATCTGGATTTATCAAAAGGAAAACATTTTGCTCTGAAAAAGACATTGTTAAGAGAATGCAAATTCAAGATACCGACTAGCTGAAATATTTTCACATCACACATCCAACAGAGAAAATGCAGAGAGAAAATATAAAAAACTTCCAAAATTCAGCAAGAGGACAAGAAATAACCTAATTAAAAAATGGACAAAAGACTTGAATGAATACTTCATGAAACATGCTGTACGAAAGGCAAATAATCACATGATAAATTGCTCACCATCAGTAGCCATTATTAAAATGAATATTAAAAACAAAATGAAATGGTGCTTAAAAAATGAAATGGTGTTTTAATGGCTAAAATTTTTAAAAATCACAAAATGAAAGAAATCAAAATTAGTGAAAACTAATAGATCACTGCATATTGATAGCTGTGAATGCCTGATCATGGTGTAGATCATCACCGCTTATAACATATTTGTCTATCAATCTATGCATTCATCTTTACACATACATGAATTTATTTCTAATTCCTATAAGCTCTAAATACTGTCCTTTATTGTTTTTGTGATTGCATGTCCATGTGTATGGTGGATGTAGCAGGTTATGGAAACAATTCTATTGTTTTATAATCTCTATAATAAGAGGTAACACAAGTAACCTGATGTAGATACTTGACTCTAAGCTGGATGCAGTAAATCCTTGGAGATTTAGCATTTGAGTATTGAGGCATGTTCTGTGCAAGAAAAGAATTGTACAAATGCATAGTAAGATGGCCAGAAAGGCGCTAATGGTAGAAAACCATTAGTTTCCACTGATATTAATTATTACCTTATCGAATGATAGAGAAACTCTTAGCTGGTCATATGGCAGTGCAGATAAAGTTTATATTCTATAGACTCTATTCCAGCTTGGTGTAGTTTTGTGACTAAATTTAGATGATAGAGCAAGACTTGAAGTTCTGCAGGTTGTTTCCAATTTGTACAACTCAGAATGAGTGAGTGAAAGAATCATATTGAGGATGACATAACCATTCCAACAAATAGAGACTTCTTTCTACAGAATTTTTCCTGGCAGAGAAACTTCTACCTAACTTAAGAGACATTATTTTTACATCTTTTATAGAACAGCTTAGTTTAAATCCTATGTATTAATAAATTCCTGAGGTTCTCCATGCTTATATTTCTCAATAATCACAAAAAATAAATTATTCTCACAATAGATGTTCCTTATTTAGCATCTATTTGATATGTTTTAGATAAGCTAAGTATTGTGTAAAAATAATCATAATAAATGCAAAACATTTAAGGGCTTAAAAAGTTTAAATGACTTCTTAAGTTTGTATGAAATAGGTGGAAATATGAAAACAAGAGTGTCTATAGCTAAGAGATTCCAAATGGTCCAATCTTATGCAGGTCTCAGCCAGCTATCACACACTGTCACAGAATGCAAAGCAACAATGTCTCTGAAAACCCTAAGGACATCGGGACACCATAAACAAACGACTAGATAAACAACTCAGCTATCTGACCGGAAGGACAACTGGATTACCCCAAATATGCACCAACACAAACAACTTGTGTAATATTTTCCTTTAAAAAACTCTTGCCTAGAAATGCCAAGTTGGGACACAATGTAGGTTGCTACCTGAGTATGTGCTTCCTGAATTGCAATTCTAAGCACCCCCAAAAATGCCTTTATTGCCTTGCAGCTTAGTTTATTTCTCAATTGACAAATTCTTTGGTTTATATTTCTCCCTCATCCTTCTGGTTTCAACAATAAAAATAATCTCAAACAGAAATGAAAAAAAAAATGATATGGGCATTTCATTGAAACAAAGGTGTAGCCATTGGCCAATTTAATGTAATTATGAATTCCAAAAATATAATTGGATCATGCTTGTAATCTGATCTGTTAATCTGGGCATGATTAAGTTATGATTA
>JAQZBX010110165.1:0-10381 GCA_029593785.1 Cabassous unicinctus
CAAGGTTCCAGAGAGAAAAGTCTCCAAAAGGAGGAACCAATGAGACTCAGAAGGAAGATTCAGAAACTATTCCAGAATTAAGAAGAACAAAGGAACACCACACATTAATATGAGTTAATGATGAAAGCTGATGAGTGTAACAAAGGAGGAAGGAAACATAGGTTAAAGGATTAAGTAGGCCAAAAGGTACAGGGAGTTGGGCACAAGCAAATGAATGATGGGAATGAATTAAAGATGAGTGGAGTTGAAAAGGAAAATGCAAAAGGATGAATGAGGAAAGAGAGAGACATTATAAAGGAGTACTGAGTACTGGGGGTTTTGACTGGATGGTATAAGAAGGATTTGAAGTGTCTGCCGTAAATCACGGAACAAGAAGGGGTTGATTTAGAGAAACTGGGACAGGGTAAGTAGGAGGCAGTGAAAGGTATGAGCTGGAGAAAAAAGATAATAAATTTGAGAATTGTTAAGGGAAAGAGCCAGAGAAGTACTGGGTTGAAGCAGAAATCAGTCAAACAGATGCAAGTGGAAATGAAGAAAGACAACAGTGATCAAAATATTCTTTCATTCTTCACGAAAGAGAAGTTAGAGACAACAGTAAAAGTTTGCTGTAAATGAGACATAGTGGAAATTCTCTGAAAAGGGAAATGAGAAATGGGGAGAAGAATGGAAGGAGACACAGAGATCACAGATGGACCTAATAAATAGACATTTGGAGGCAGAAGTAGCTACTATTACTGAGAACCTACTATGTTCCAGGCAGCACTAGAGTTTCCATTTACATCTGCTGGCTCACTGAAACTTCCCACTACCTCCATTTACAGGGAAGTGAATTTAGATTCAGAGAGGTGAAAAGTCTCACTAAAAAACCACCCAACTAATAAGTGGTAGAGAAAAGAATTTGAGCTTACACCACCAAGAGAGGTTAATGAGTCAAAGAAATAGGTATCAGTGATAGATTTGTTTATCGTGATCTATTTTGGATCCATCAACAATAAAAGGAAAAGCTTCAAGATTGGCCTGAGCCTTGTAATTGTTCTTAAACCAGCTAATGGAGTTGGGCTCTGCATGGGTCAAGATGCTGATGGGTTGGCAGAGCTACGGCCAAAAGATAGTAACAGAGAGTGTCTGGGGGACGGCGGATGAAGAGAAGGAAAGGAAATAGGATCTGCCGGGTGATGAATGGAGTTAACGTGCTGCAGGGAAAGAGGCAGGATTAAAAGGACGAGTGAGTTACAGAGAGGGCAATGATGAAGCCAGAGAAAACAAATGGTGGAGATTCCTGAGGGCGAAGAGGATTGATGGAAGATTGAGCTTAGATAGAGTAGAGATGGAGCAGGAGATTGCACTCTCTTTTCCTGAAGTGGAGTTTATTTGTGTTCTAGAGATCATGTTGAGGCTTACAGAAGAAAGACTATTAAAATCACTTGAATTATAGAAAACTAGGGAAAAGGAAGGAAGGAAAAGGAAGAAAGGAAGGAAGGGAGGGAGGGAGGAAGGAAAGAATACACTTGCAAAAACCACAAGGACCGTCTGTGGTGCTTGTGTGTGACGCACTTTACATGTTTTATTCACCACATGTATCCATAGTGCCAAGCACAGTGCCTGTTCAGAGTAAAAGTCAATAAATATGTGATTGTTCACTGACAAAATACTTATTTTGCATCTATCCTATGCCAGTTACTGTGCTAGCTCATGGGCACACCATGGTAAACAAGACACACATAGTCTTTGATCTCTTGGAGCTCACAGTCTAATGGGGAAGACACATGAAGCAAATGCACTAATAAATAGACAATTCTTAAAATATGAATGAGTGTTATTTTAAAATGCAATATAAGGAGATACACAAGGATATAACAGGGAAAATAGAGAGGGGCTAATTTAGATTGGGTGGTTAGGTAAGTCACCTTGGGGATAGTGCTTTATTAGTTAAGACTTATAGATGAGTAAAAGGTGGTAGCAGGAAAGATCCACGTGAAGACTCTGGGGCAACAAGAGCTTGAAATACCCAGGAAGAGAAGAGACCAATGATTGTGTGGGGTGGGGTGGGGGTGGGGAAATCATGTGACATGAGGCTGGAGAGGAAAGCAGCAGGGGAGATAGCAACAGATGTTTGGATTTACTTCTAACCTTAGCGAGAACCTTACATGAGCCAGGCACTTTCATGCGGCTGGCCTCATTTAATTCCCATAATGATTCTGAAGAACGATACTACTTCCCCCCTTTTACAAATGAGAAGACAAACAGTCTAGTGAGGGCACTATTAAGTGACTTGCCCCAGAAGGTACTTAGCAAAGCTGATATCTAAACCCAAACCTGTCAGCCTCCCCAAGCCCTGCTTTGCCAACCGCACCAGGCTGCCTTAGGGGATCTGAAAATAAGGGATTTTGCAAAACAGAAACAGAGTACCAGGTAGAAGGAAAAATGGAAAGAAAAAAAATGTTACAAAACTACCTAGAAAGTCAAATATTAAATATGAAAGATAAAGCAAAAGCAAGCATTTGTTGGGAGGAATAGAAAGGAGGTAGAAAGAATGAAGAGGAATTTCAGATCAGTGGACTTGGGGGGGGGGGATACAAGGGGACTGAGGAGGAGAAAAAAATTAAATCAATAAGAAATGTAATTAAGTGCAATATGAAGTAAGAGGAAAAGGGACAGGAGAGAGAAAGGCTGAGGGGTAGGGAGGAAGTAGGAACTCAGAGCTTATTGGGAAAAGGTGGGGAGGGGTAGGTTCAGGGAACCTGCCAGCTGTGGCAGATGGAGAAGGATTTGGGAGCCAAACAGACATTTATTCCACTACTTGGTAACTACGGGATCAAAGTCAAGTTTTTTAGCTGCCCTGAGCCTCAGATTCAACATCTACCCAGTGGGGATAACAGTCCTTCCTCCAGATGTTCCTGGGATTATATATCAAAGCAGTGGTTTTAATTTATTGAGTACCTACTATGTGTGAAGCACTTTACATAATTATTTTTGAAGCTTCACAACCAGCCTAAGGCGGGAGTCATTATCATCATTCACTGATGCACTACATAATGTTCTGAAGTCACACAGTATGTGTTCAGATATATGAGTGCTTTTTCTGGGGTCATTTCAGATTCGACACTGCCTTCTAGATAAAGTTGGAACTCCTCAAAATGAACATCGATTTCCCTGTCTGCTTTTTCAATATTGTCTTCAATCGCTCCCTTTCCCCCCTCACTGACCTTCCTCCATTTCCCTTTATAAGCTTTGCCCTCTCTGCCCTCTATTTGTGTCCACATTCTGTGTTTTTCAGGAAGGTGTGTTAGCTGCAAGCAACAGAAACCGATTCTGGATAATATAAGCAGAAATGGAATTCAGTAAAGTGATATTAGATTACTTGGACTCTTCAGGAGGGCATGGGATCTAGGCTGGTAGCTCAGGAGTCAAGAGCATTCCAGTCACAGGACAGAACTGGGCTGGTGGAGATATTGTTGCAGCTGCTGCCAGCACAAATAGGGCCATTTACTCTACAAAAACCAGTAACGCTGGGCTGTGGACACTGCTGTTAGAACTGCATTTCCACTATCAATAAAACCTGTCCCAACTTTTGCCACCATGATCCCCAAATAGATTTAGCTTGGTTCCAGCTTCCTTCCCAGTGTCGGAGTCATATGCCCAGGTCCTAGCTGCCTTGGAGGTTAAGAAAGCATCTTGAAATTTCAGCTTCTTTGGCAGTAGCTGGGCTGTTCTTCAGAGGGTGCAACACTCTGTGATGTTGGAAAGGGATTCAGATGTTGAACAGTTGCAAAGATAGCCAAATATCAGCTATGCCCTGGAATGCCCAGCCCTGGGCTACTAGTCCTTCATGGGCCAGTTCCAATACCACCTCCTCTGTGAAGCTTCCTTTGATTTCCCCATGCAAAAAGGCTCAAAGATCTCGTAGAGGAAACACATGTCTGTCTGCCTGCCTGCCTACCTGGTATCTGAGATATTTCTGTGCACATCTTATCTCCCCTCACATCATTATAAGCTCTCCAGGGGCAGGACCAGTGTTTATCTATCTCTGCATCCTCATAGAATGCCTGGTAGGAGCCCTGGATATTTGGTGGCAAATGAATGAATGAAAGTGTTGGTCTCATTCGACAGGCTTTTGTACCAGAGGTCCAGAAGGACTTGCACAGACTCTGCCTTACATAAGGGAACCCTTTTTTCCTGGTGTGCACTTCTATAAATGGACTATGTCAGCATATTTGAAGAAAGGGGCATAGAGAATCAGAAAGCCCCATTGCAGAGGATAGTGGCGGATTGTAAGGGTACAAAGGAGAGACTGAGGGAGGCAGGACGACATATTTTGGAGGAGTCAATGAACTGGAACAGGCATCAGAGAGGCAAGAGACAGTTTCGAGTCAGAGGACTTGAAAGACCAGATTCCACCACCCCTCTTGGGTTCACAGATTAGTAAACTGAGACAGAAGAAACATATTTTACAAACCTCAGAGTCAAAACAGATCCAACTGCCCTCATGCAGATGTGCCTTTCACATCTTTGTCAGGTGGGCTTTCCCAAGGTCACCGAGGACAGTATGATTTAATGGAAACAGTCAAGGCTCTGGAGCCTTGAGTTTAAATCTCAGCTCTGCCACTAATTAGCTGTGTGACCTTAGAAAGTGCCTTCACTTCCCTGACCTAGTGATCTCAGTTTCTCATCTGGAAATGGGAATCATCATACCCACCTCATTGAATTATGGCTATGTGTTAAAGCTAGCATATGTTTATGTCTAGCACTTGGTGAACGTTTAATAAACAGTACTAGGAAGTTCAAGGTCACAAAGCAGGTTTTGCTTTTCCCTTATTTTCAGTTTTATGCCTTTATCCAAAGGCATAAAAAAAAGAAATACAAATGTGATAGGAGAGGGGAAGAAGGCAATTCATGTGAAGGGTTAAGAACAGAAAGGGAAAAGAGGGCAGAAGAGGAAAGAGCTAAGAAGAGAGAAGATCATGTACAAAAGCCTTACAAAAGTGCAGGGAGGCAAGAAAGAGAGAGATGGGAAATGGCTCACAATTACAGGGAAGAAGCACTTATAAGATTAAAGTCAGGATAAGGAAGAAGGAAATGAGTGGAGAGATGAAAGAGAACAGAGAGAAAAAAGTTGAAGAAAAGGTGAGGCTTGGGGAAGGGGGGCAGGCGAGTTCTGGGGAAGTGACCCTTCTCTGAAGGCTGGAAGGAATGTGGGTCAGAGACAGAATAAGCCCGAGGCCACAGGGGGCCGTGTGTCTGAGGACCTAGGTTCACACCTCAACTTGAATCTAGGAGAAAGATTGGGTTGAAGAACTGGACCCCTCCTCTGGGAATGAAGCTGAAGATGTGGCAGTCCTGCGGAAGCCAGGAGAAGACAGAGTAGTAGGTCTCTACCTCGCACCCTTTTCAGGAATTTCACACCGAGAGAGCAAAAGCAGCCAAGCAGAGCCGCTCCAAGCTGGGAGCAGGGATCCAAAATAAAGGCGCGTGCGTGGGCTGGCTTGCAGGGCTGCAGCTAGGGGGCCAGAGTCAGTCAGTTTGGGCGGTGGGGCGGAAGGGGCGTTAGAAGGTGAGAGTTCGATACTCCTGTGCCCATCACAGTCGGTGCAACCACGGGTACCTGCGTGGAGAGGAAAGGTGGTGTACTGGCTGGGAGAATGAAGACTTGAGTTGTGGGCAAATGGGTGGGGAAGGGGCTCTGAGGCCACGAGGAGTTATTTCAGGGACTAGGAAAGGATAAGGGATTGAAGACAGGACTTGTGCTTGGGCCTGAAGGAGGATGAAGTTAAGTCTTGGCCATCCAGGGGTGCCCCTACCCCCAACAAGGCGGGGCCTTGAGCAAGGCTGGGCTAAGACGCGCCCCCCCGATGCAGCCTCCCGGCTGAGCCAGGGTTTGGGTGAAATTGGGCGAGATGAAAGCGCCCAGTGCATGGGGGATTAGGGGAGGAACGAGGGGGCCCCCAAGTCATAGAAATTTGGGGAGGGGTGGTGTGGCTAAAGAACGTGGTGAAGGCGGCATTGGGGGATCCTGGGAAAGAGGAGGGGGCGATTGGGACTGGCACGAGGCCGGGCGGAGCCTCCGGAGCGCCCGGGGTCTGCGGGGGGAGCCAGAGAAGAGAGGAGGGTGGCGGGGCCCGGGGAGGCGGTGCGGGGGGGCGGTCCAGGGCCGATCGGGAGGCGGAGCCGGGAGCTGGGGGCTGCTGGCGAGCGGCTCTCTCGGCTCCTTAGCTTCGGCGTCCTGGTTTGCTTCGGCGTCCGCCGCCACCGTTGCCTCCTCTTCCTCCTTCGCCGCCGCCACCGCCGCCGCCGCCGCCGCCGCCGCCGTCCGCAGCACCGCATCCCCTCCCACCATGGCCGCCGCCGGCGCCCGGCGCAGCCCGGGCCCCGGCTCGGGGCTCCGGGGGCGGCCGAGGCTCGGCTTCCACCCCGCGCCGCCGCCACCGCTGCTGCTGCTGTTCCTGCTCCTGCTGCCGCCGCCGCCGCTGCTGGCCGGCGCCACCGCCGCCGCCTCGCGGGAGCCCGACAGCCCGTGCCGGCTCAAGACCGTCACGGTGTCCACGCTGCCTGCCCTGCGGGAAAGCGACATCGGCTGGAGCGGTGCCCGGGCCGGAGCCGGGACCGGGGCCGGAGCCGCCGCCGCCGCCGCGTCCCCGGGCTCCGCTGGCTCCGCCGGCACCGCGGGCACCACCGCCGAGTCGCGCCTCTTGCTCTTTGTGCGTAACGAACTGCCGGGGCGCATCGCCGTGCAGGACGACCTGGACAACACTGAGCTGCCGTTCTTCACACTGGGTAAGACTGGGCGCCGGCACACTCGGGGTCCCAAGGAACCGTGCGCCCTTAAGTGGGGTCGGACGGGCGGGGGCGCCCTGGGGTCTCCGCCCCGGGCGGCTCCGGGAGGGTTTGGGAGAGGGCACCTGAGGGGCCCGGAGGGCACACAGGTGGCTGCAGAGGCGTGAGGGCCAGGAGGTCCGGGAGAGCGCGCGGCTGGAGCCTAGGGGTGTGCTTCCCTTCCCGCAGTGGGACCTGTCCAGTCTCACCGTGCAGACGCTTAGCTCTGTCCTGAACCGTCCTGTACGCTGTGTGCCGGAATTAGGGGTCGGGGGGCAGTGTCCCACTAGCGAGCCAGGTCCGGTCCAGCAGCCCATTGTTCCCTCCGGGTCACCGGCCGCCCGCGGTTACCAACCCCTCACAATCTCCTCGGCATTGTAGGCTGTGCCCTTAGGGACAGATTTTCTAGAGAATCGGAGCGGAGTACTTCCATGTAGAATTTCCCGACCCGCGAAACCACGGTTTCAGCATGGACCAAGTGACCTTGGGCATGTCGGTTTCTCTCTCTGGGCCTCAGTCTTGGACATCGGTGAAGTGGGCTTGGGGAGGATTGAGTGGTCTTTGAGGACTGGGATTCTGAGACGAAGGTCTTCCCTTTCGGGTTCTCCCCTACCGCCGTTATCTCCTTCGCCTTGCTGACCTCTCCCAGCGGAGCGCAGGCTCGTCCACGCAGCTCACCCTCTATGCTAATAATGATAACTCAGAGGCGAGAAAAACGAAGGGGAGAGGAGAAGTATGGGGGTGGGGGACCCAAACAGAAAAGTTAATCAGAAAGTTCGCCAGCAGCTTGCAGCCTGCTGGTTTCCGGCGCGAATCCCGGAGGAATCGGCCCTTCGGTAAAGCTGTGGGAAGCGCGGCTGATTTTCTACCCGGGTAATTGATAGCTTAATTATCTCGGAGAGCGTTTACAAAAATGTTGTTCCCCCTTGGCTCTCCCGCGCTTGCGGCTCGCTGGCTCTCCTCCCCTCCTGGGGGCGCCGGGCAGGATTGGCTGCTCGAGTCTGGCCAACAACAGCGCCAGGAAGGCGCCTGGGGTTCGCCCTGAGCCTCCTGGGCTCTCCTTCCCCAGGTCCCTGCTTTCGCGGGATCAGGCCTGGGCAGCGCCTGGGAGGTAGGAAGGTGGGCATGGGGTGGGGACGGGCTCTGGAGATCAGCGCTTTGAGAATCCCGGCCGGAGCGTCCAAGGTTAACTCTTGGACTGCCCGAGAGGCCCCATCCTCTAATCAGCAGACCAGACTCCTCTCTCGTGGGAGCGCTAATATTGCTGCCTGTATTTTTGTGACCTCCTTTCCCCACCCCCACTTCAGGCTTATGGCCTCAGGGGATTTGAACGAATGCGCGGCCGCTTCGCCAGCTGAGCTTGAACCTCCGGGTTTCTGGGCGCTGGGCTCTCTCCAGCTGGCTGTAACCTGAGCGTGCTGAGCTTTCAGAGAGGGCGAGGCGGGAAAGAGCTTTGCAGGCTCCCGGGGGACTTCCCGCGACGGCGCGTCTGGCGTGCGGCGCGCATACACACTCGCACACACACCACACAAGCATACACACACGCGCGCACATACCGACGCACAACCCCACAACCCTTCCCACGTGCGGCTCTGGGGCTGCGCAGCTCCACGGAAGTGGATAGGGCTGGAGGTGGGGTTCCTCAGGGCGCAGAACTAACCTCGCGGCCACTTTCAAACCCACCCTCCTCCCTCGCGGTCTCTCCACCCGGTGTGACTCGAGAGTGGGAATGGTAGTTCCTTGAGGTGGGGGGGGGGAAATCCTCCTCAATGGACATTCACAGGATAGGCAAAGGGTGTCGGGCCTTGGGTGTGGCCTGACCTGGAAGCCAGTACCCCAAAGCATTCGCATTCTCCAAGGATGTGGAGGACTCGGCCCAGCAAGCATAGTTATCAACCTGGAATTGCTGGAGCTGACATTTCCTGCTTCTTTAAACTTTGACTTTCAGGAGGGGATGGGTGCCCAGGGCAAGCTGAGTTCAGATCTGAGTGAGGAGCTGGAAGTCTTGAATCCCCCAGGACCACCGTGGACAGCTTGCGAGTCTCCTAGGGCCTTCTCTGAGACACCTGCTGCTAAGCCTGGAGGCTGGGAACTGCCTGCCTTGGGGTGTGGAGTGCCGTCCTCCTTGGCAGCACCGAGCCCTTTGGATGCTTACCGGAATTGAGCTCCTGCCTCCTTCCCCCCCAGCGCCCCGGACTGGCAGCCTGAGGCACTCCCCCCGGGATTTGGCTAGCGAGGTAGTCACCAGATGGCCGGGTATAGCAGGAGCTGTGTAGGGAGACGTGGGCTTTTTATTTGTGTTGGTCTCCGACTGTTTGCATGTAAACACCGAGTGCATGAGGAGCTCTGGGAGGACCAGGCTGGCTGGAAATGAGGGTTGGGGGTGGGGATGATGTCATTTATAGCCATCTCTCTCCCTGAGTCCCAAGGCTGACCATCCCATCCCCAGATCTTCTAACCATCCTCCCTTAGCATTTGTCTCCAGAGGGGTGGCTGAGCCTCTCATTACTAGCTTGTTAGTTCAGGGGATTTGAAGATGGGGGTTTCACTGGCAGACTTGCTAAGTGGGTGAAGGCCAAACCCTGCCAGGGGTGGGGTATGAGTAGCTACCACTGGGAGATGATGATGTTCTGCCAAAGCCTCTGGCTGTGTTTCGGTGCTGGTAAAATATCCCCTGGCATTAAGGGAGCAAACAAAGAATTAAAATGTAGAATTCCCATTTGACTCTAAACCTGGTAGGGGGACCTCACGGTAATTTTGCACACACTGCCTACCATCCCCACCCACCAAAGTCATCTCCAGGCCTGGCTCTGCCTCCCTCCATTCTGCTTCTCCTGTTTGAGCTATCTGCTCTCTTATTGGTAATGCCCTGGCTACTCTCCCTGTCATGTTCCAGCTTGCTTTATGTAGATGGAAGTTCCCCCCAAGTTTCTGTGTCTGGGCCTCTTTTAGAATCTGAATGTAAGTCAATGGCATTGACAAAGTGAAATTCCTTGAAAGTGATCAAGGAATTGCAAATAGTTATTGAACCCTTAATGTGCTAAGAGCTTTATTATTATCTTTTATTATTTAATTCCTATAAAATATATGAGCTGAACACTACTCTTATTATCATTTTACAGACTAGGAAACGTTCTTTGATAGGTCAATTACCGAGTCCACGGTCACACTGTGAGTAAATGGCGGAGCTGGAACTGGAATCCCAATCTCGGGACACTGGCAATTTTGGTAATTGCACAAACTGGCATCCTGAGCCAAATATGCATTGAGGGGCTGGTTACATGTATGATGGCACTGTCCTGGGTCCTGTAGGACCATGCAACAATCATCACCATGATGAGAACCTGTCTCCAAAGGAAATTCAGCTATACTCGTGAGCTGAAGTATGAGAATGTGAAAGTAAGGCAAGAGCCATATGACCTCTGATGACACTGCCACCTCAAAATTCCATGACATATGATGCCAGTGAGTGATGGAGATAATAGGGAGGGAACTTGTCTTTATAAACTTGGACAAGGCTGGGAAGACTTCCTGTTTAGGAAAGAACCTGAGCTAGGACTTGAAGGATGGG